>SJYX01006503.1:83330-112721 GCA_006410675.1 Oreotragus oreotragus
TGGGGGGGGGGCACTGCTGATGGGGGGTGTTAGACTTGAAGTAGGTTCTTATGTAGGTTGTCAGACTGACAGAAGGATAAGGAGGGCACCCATGGGGGTGTTAGGAGAGATAAGGGTCTGGATATGGGGGCTCAGAGCCTCAGTAGGCTAAAGAGGCCACCTGCAGAGGAAAGAGTGGCAATGGAAAATCGTAACACACACACAGACTGATCAGATAAGTAAATATATTAAGGATAATGGGGGCCTGGTTTCTCATTCCTGAAGGAGTTAGGGAATTTGAAATGCAAGAAACTAGAATGAAGCCTGTGGATCTAAGTGAAATTGAAGATAATGAGATAAACTCATCATTTTCAAATAGATACCTAAATACACAGACGCATACACATGGACACACCTGTGTTTGTTCACTAAGAAGGTCTGAGAGAGTGACCTCAGACAAAAGCAATGGGTACATCTAGAACTCAAGTGTTACTCTCTAAAATCAGTCTCCATTAAATCAGCACCCCTTTGGGGAAATGACTGATTTTGGAGCTGAGACGGGGTATAGGGAAAGAGCAAATTAGCCAAGATGGAATATTCAGGCTCTCTTGCCGCACGTTTTGTAACCGCTGCGATCACTTACAGCACCGCACATGTGCGTCAGGTGCTCACTTGGTCACGGGTTTTCATGTGCGGTAAGCGTATGTGACCTCCACCCATAAAGCTGCGGGAATGACCAATGCATGGTGGCTGGTCTGCTGGGTCAGCCACGAGAGGAGAGAATATAGCGTGAGTACTGCTCTGGCTGCTGCGGTCAGCCAGGAGAGAAGACTGTTATGGCTGCTGTGCCAGCCAGGAGAGAAAAAACATGTCTGCAGTTCCCATGGCGTCTCGCGTCTTCTTCCGGCCTTCCGGCCTCTTAGCTCATGCCTTGCCGATCCTGGGTTCAGCGAACAGTGCCGGCAGTATGAACAGCAAGGCAACTGGCACCGTGAACAGGATGAAGAGCAAAACACAGGGAAGGAAGAAGATGGGCCTTTTTGCCCCCCCAAAAGGGCTCAAAAAATGATATGGACATGTCAAAAAACACAGAAGCTATTTTGAAGAGGATCCACTGACCAAATAAGAGAAAATTTAAGTATCAAAATAATTAGTGAATCAGTTGAATAAAATTTAAAAATATGTGTCCATACTGTTTCTTAAAAAATGAGTGAATGGAGAGTTCATCATGAGAGATGAGAGAGTTACCGATGCCAAAAATTTGACCTCTGTGAACCAGTGCCAAATCAAATCTTGGAGACAGAGTTTTGAGTGACATAGAAAGAATAGCTTTATTGCTTTATCAAGAAGAAAGGGACACTGAGGGCTCATGCCTCAAAAACCATGTGTCCCGACCTGGGAGGATTTGGGGAGGAGTTTTATAGCAGTGATTCAAGGGCAGGGTTGCTGATAACATTAGAGAGTGTGCAGGGCCTACACTCATTTAATCTGGTCTCGGGTAATCTCTTAATGAGCTCCTCTGGTTCCTTCTGGCCTCTTCAGAATGAACAATGCTGAGTCCATTTGCTGGGGGTTTTAGTTCTATAAACAGCTCAAATATATTATTATGTGTATCCCTTGAAGTAGAACCAGGACCCCAAGGTTGCACTATTGTTTCTTAGCTGCTCCTCCCTTGTCTGCCCTCCCTTCCCTGATTAGCAACTGTTTGAATCTGCCCTTTAGGACTCAAGGAAGGTCACAGTGGCTGGAATTTGTTCCCTTGAAAAAAGGAATGGGGGAAGACAGAAAGGCTACCATGCCCACGAGCCCCACAAAGTCCTGCTCAGTTTCACCACCTCATCTCAAATTTATCCCCCCCGAATAATTATTATTTACAAAGAAGAAAAATAAAAGGTTGAAGTCTCTACCTTAATCAAGTGATAAAGCCATATCAGGAATGAGGGTAAAAATAGGAATGAGCATGAGACTGCTATTTTTCATAAGAAAGTATAACTGATTTTTTAAATAATATAAATGTATAACTGTGATAAAAAATGTTACGTTGGAAAAATTTTAACAAAAATGCTTATCTGTTATTCTTAGATCTTATTCTAGTGAATAAGACCTAAGAAAGCCAGAAAATAAACAGCAAGTATCATAAATGAAGACCATTCAATGATAACATAGTATTTGAAACCAAAAAAAAAAAAACATGAAACAGTATTTACGAAGTAAAAAAAAAAAAGATTTAATGGCTCTTAAAACTCCTGATCCTTAGAGTTTAAAATGTTATCAATTTGAACAAAGCAATTCAAAAAATTTAGTGAAAAATATTATAAGTTACTGTTGGTAATAAAATACTATCTAGTTAACATTTGTAGAGTCTTCACATGAATTCATGCTAAGTCACTTTAGTTGTGTCCGGCTCTTTGTGACCCCATGGGCTGTAGCCCACCAGGCTCCTCTGTCCTTGTTACCATTCCCTTCTCCAGGGGATCTACCCAACCCAGGGACTGACCTAGGTCTCTCACTTCTCTTGCACTGGCAGGTAGGTTCCTTACCACTAATGCCATGTGGGAAGCCCTTGTAGAGTCTTCAGTTCAGTTCAGTCACTCAGTCATGTCCAACTCTTTGCGACCCCATGAACCATAGCACGCCAGACCTTCCTGTCCATCACCAACTCCCGGAGTCCACTCAAACCCATGTCCATTGTGTCGGTGATGCCATCCAACCATCTCATCCTCTGTCATCCCCTTCTCCTCCTGCCTTCAATCTTTCCCAGCATCAGGGGCTTTTCAAATGAGTCAGTTCTNGCCATCTCTTCCTCTGTCATCCCCTTCTCCTCCTGCCCCCAATCCCCCACAGCATCAGAGTCTTTTCCAGTGAGTCAACACTTTGCATGAGGTGGCCAAAGTACTGGAGTTTCACCTTTAGCATCATTTCTTCCAAAGAAATCCCAGGCTGATCTCCTTCAGAATGGACTGGTTGGATCTCCTTGCAGTCCAAGGGACTCTCAAGAGTCTTCTCCAACACCACAGTTCAAAAGCATCACAGTTCTTCTGTGCTCAGCTTTCTTTATAGTCCAACTCTCACATCCATACATGACAACTGGAAAAGCAATAGTCTTGACTAGACAAACCTTTGTTGACCAAGTAATGTCTCTGTTTTTTAATATGCTGTCTAGGTTGGTCATAACTTTCCTTCCAAGGAGTAAGCATTTTTTAATTTCATGGCTGCAATCTTACTGAAGGAGAAAAACTGTTCTTAGTGTTTTATACCCATTATCATGTTTAACTCACAATTTCGCTATGGGAGGAGTACAATTATTATTCCCACTGGACAGACGAGGAAACTGATGTAGACACTTTAAAAATCTAGCAGTCAGACGGATGAACTCAGGGAGTTTCCCTCTTGTGCCTATGCATTTAATCATTACACTGACAGTTTTAATCCTAAACTCTAACCTTTAGTGTTTCTCCTCCTCAGGTCATCTAAGATCTAGTAATGACATCTGTAACAGCTATCTCTGCCACCATGACTATCTCAACCTTAAATCTAACCCTGCTATTTAATGCCTTGGTTATTAAGGAGACCTCTAATTCTTCTCTGTTATGCACTGAATATTTGTGTCCCCCCAGATTTCACATGGTGAAGTTCTAACCCTCAATGTGATAGTGTTAGGAGGTAGGGCCTTTGAGAGGTACTTAGGTTTATGTGAGCTCCAGAGGGTAGTACTAATGTCATTATAGGAAAAGAGACCAGAGCACTCTCCCATCTCCCTCTCCCCCTCCATCTCTCTCTCTCTCTTTCTCTGCCTTGCAGGGACACAAGTGAGAAGGTAGTCATCTGCAAGTCAGGAAGAGTGCCCTAACCAGGAACCAAATGGCCAGGAACTGATCTTGGCCCTTTCCAGGCCCCTAGAACTATGGGAAATAAATATCTGTTGTTTAAGTTACCCAGCCTATGGTATGTGCTACAACAGCCTGATTAATGTACTATCCCTAGAGTTGGACAGAACTAAACAACTGTGAAGGTGAAGGTGAAGTCGCTCAGTCGTGTCCGACTCTTTGCGACCTCGTGGACTGTAACCTACTAGGCTTCTCCATCCATGGGATTCTCCAGGCAAGAGTACTGGAGTGGATTGCCATTTCCTTCTCCAGGGGATCTTCCTGACCCAGGGATCAAACCCGGGTCTCCCGCATTGGAGGCAGACGCTTTAACCGCTGAGCCACCAGGGAAGCAACTGTATACATACTCAAGGCTATCTCCCAAGTAAGTTTTCAAAGACAGATTTATCAGTGTCACATTCCTACTTAAAAATATGTAAGTGTATGGTGCCCGAGGGCAGGATTCAAATCCTTCAGGAGGGTATTCGAAGCTTTATACCCTTGGACTCAACTACTTCTACTAACTTTATTTCTCACTATATTTTCTCTGAAATGTTCCCTCCAGCCAATTCCCCAAACACCCCCAAACAAATGTTTGGATATACATCCTCTATCTCTCTGCCCCTATGCATTCTTTCTGGCCATTTCTGGAATGCCCTGCCCCTATTCTCTCTCCAGAAACTTCCTTTTACCTGTTCAGACTCACTCTAAGTATCCAATCTTTTGAAAAGATTTAGCCAAATCTCTGTGCTCCCATAAGACTTTGCTTATAGCTCTATTTTGACAAGCATTATTTAGGGTCAGTCTCCACCAAGACCAGGCTTCCCTCGTGGCTCAGCTGGTAAAGAATCTTCCTGCAGTGTGAGAGACCTGGGTTCGATCCCTGGGTTGGGAAGATCCCCTGGAGAAGAGAAAGGCTACCCCCTCCAGCATTCTGGCCTGGAGAATTCCATGGACTCTATAGTCCATGGAGTCGCAGAGTCAGACACGACTGAGCGATTTTCACTTTGTTGTACAACATAATTTTTCACTATTTGCGTATACCATTAAAAGGATGACTACAGTATGTCTAGTTAACATCCGTCCCCATACATAGTTACAAAAATGTTTTTCTTGTAATGAAGACTTGTAAGGTCTTTTATTAAGTGCTACTATGTACAGATGCTCAAAACCAAAGTCAGATTGAATATAGTCTTTGCAGCCAAAGATGGAGAAGCTCTATACAGTCAGCAAAAACAAGAACAGGAGCTCAGTGTGGCTCCCACTGTGAACTCCTTATTGCAAATTTAGACTTAAATTGAAGAAAGTAGAAAAAACCACTAGACCGTTCAACTATGACCTAAATCAAATCCCTTATGATTATGCAGTGGAAGTGACAAATAGATTCAAGGGATTAGATCTGATAGACAGACTGCCTGAAGAACTATGGACAGAGGTTTGTGACATTGTACAGGAGGCAATGATCAAGACCACTCCCAACAAAAAGAAATACAAAAAGGCAAAATGGTTGTCTGAGGAGACCTTACAAACAGATGTGAAAAGAGAAGTGAAAGGCAAAAGAGAAAAGGAAAGATATACCTATTTGAATGTAGAGTTGCAAAGAATAGCAAGGAAAGATAAGAAAGCCTTCTTCAGTGAACAATGCAAAGGAATAGAGGGAAACAATAGAATGAGAAAGACTAGAGATCTCTTCAAGAAAATTAGAAATACTAAGGGAAATTCTCGGAGAAGGCAATGGCACCCCATTCCAGTACTCTTGCCTGGAAAATCCCATGGGCGGAGGAGCCTGATAGGCTGCAGTCCATGGGGTCGCTAAGAGTCGGATATGACTGAGCAGCTTGACTTTCACTTTTCACTTTCATGCATTGGAGAAGGAAATGGCAACCCACTCCAGTGTTCTTGCCTGGAGAATCCCAGGGACGGGGGAGCCTGGTGGGCTGCGGTCTATAGGATAGCACATAGTCGGACACGACTGAAGTGACTTAGCATAGCAATAGCAAAGGGAAATTTTCATGCAAAGATGGCCACAATAAAGGACAGGATGGTACGGACCTAACAGAAGCAGTAGATATTGAGAAGAGGTGGCAAGAATACACAGAAGAACTATACAAAAAAGATATTCATGACCTAGATAATCACGATGGTGTGATCACTCACATAGAGTCAGACATCCTAGAATGTGAACTCAAGTGGGCCTTAGGAAGCATCACATGAACAAAGCTAGTGGAGGTGATGGAATTCCAGTTGAACTATTTCAAATCCTGAAAGATGATGCTGTGAAAGTGTTGCACTCAATATGTTAGCAAATTTGGAAAACTCAGCAGTGGCCACAGGACTGGAAAAAGTCAGTTTTCATTCCAATCCCAAAGAAAGGCAATGCCAAAGAATACTGAAACTACCACACAATTGCACTCATCTCACACNGATTGGGAAATGGGGACCCAGAGAAGTCAAACAACATACCCTAATGTTATAGGACTAGTAGGTGGCAGAATTAAGATCTTAACCCAGTTACCAAGTTCAGCCACATAATCAGCAAAGTTTTCTTCTATTTTCTTACCTCCTTTTCCTTATAGGGATATTTGGTTGCCCAGAGTACTTGTATGATGAGTGAGACGAAATAAAATGAACAAGCAGAAACACATATGGATGCTTGCTTTACAACAATATCACTGCAGAGCAGTAGGTACAGAAAATATGCAATAAGTATATATCTACATGTATTCCCCCACCGCCCCCTACCCTGAGAATTAATCTAGAGGCAAAAGGCAAAACAATAGGACTTCCAGAAGATAAAATAGACAAATATTCACGAACTCAAGGTAAGAAAGACTTCTTCAAGTGTCTGTCTGCAATGCAGGAGATCTGGGTTCAATCCCTGGGTCGGGAAGATCCCCTAGGGAAGGAAATGGCAACCCACTTCAGTACTGTTGCCTGGAAAATTCCATAGACAGAGGTGTCTGGTAGGCTACAGTCAATGGGATTGCAAATAGTTGATCAGGACTGAGCAACCTCACTTCAAAACCTGAAAATGCCCTATGGGCAAGGACTATACCTCCTTGTCTTTGTATCCTCATCCTTTACACAGATAAGACAATTAGATAGCATCAATGACTCACTGGAGAGAGAGTGGAGGACAGGGGAGCCTGGTATGCTGCACTACACAGGGTCTCAAAGAGTCAGGCAGGATTTAGTGACTGAACAGCACAACCCTTGCACAGGGACCTGTAGTAGACGCTCATTAAATTAATTTTGAGGGAGTGAGTTGAAGTTAAGAAGATACTCTTTCCAAATTTTGACGGCCATTAACTCTGGCCAGAGTCGTAGATAATTTTAATGAGCAGAGTTTTATTTTAGTGATAATCTTGCTTATCTAATTTCCTAACCCTGCACATTTCCTGAAGTTGCACATCCAGTTCACTGATCAACTATCAAACTGAAGGATAGCTTGTCATTACATCCGCAGTGAGTCAGTTGCCTGGGGAAAAGTACATGTCACACATTTACATTTTGGCCTCAAGGTAAAAGCACTTTTTATTTTCTGAACAGAGCAACAGTCTTGAAGTCTAAAACAGTAAATTTGATGCTGAATGTGGTCAGTGATGAATACCTAGTATCACTTGCAAAACTGTACAGTTTTTTTTGGAGGTGTGTTCCCAGTCTTGGGCTGGTATATCTGACTACCATTAGTCCTGATGAACTGCCAGATTCCTAAGTCCCACACAGATGACTTGTACAAACAGAGCCTGTAACAAGCTATTCAGCCAAAATGTTTCTTGGAGAATTTTAACTGCTAACTGTATCACTGGTGACCTTAAAACCTGTCTCTTATACACATCTAGATGTGTATAAGAGACAGGAACTAAAGAGCTTCTTGATGAAAGTGAAGGAGGAGAGTGAAAAAGTTGGCTTAAAACTCAACATTCAGAAAACTAAGACCATGGCATCCGGTCCCATCACTTCATGGCAAATAGATAGGGAAACAGTGGAAACAGTGTCAGACTTTATTTTTCTGGGCTCCAAAATCACTGAAGATGGTGACTGCAGCCATGAAATTAAAAGAAACTTACTCCTTGGAAGAAAAGTTATGACCAACCTAGACAGTGTATTAAAAAGCAGAGATATTACTTTGCCTACAAAGGTCCGCATAGTCAAAGTTATGGTTTTTCCAGTGGTCGTGTATGGATATGAGAGCTGGACTATAAAGAAAACTGAGCACTGAAGAATTGATGCTTTTGAACTGTGGTGTTGGAAAAGACTCTTGAGAGTCCCTTGGACTGCAAGGAGATCCAACCTAAAGGAAATTAGTCCTGAATATTCATTGGAAGGACAGATGTTGAAGCTGAAACTCCAGTACTTTGGCCACCTGATGTGAAGAGTTGACTCATTGAAAAAGACCCTGATGCTGGGAAAGACTGAAGGCAGGAGGAGAAGGGGACAACAGAGGATGAGATGGTTGGATGACATCACCCACTCAATGGACATGAGCTTGAGTAAACTCCAGCAGTTGGTGATGGACAGGGAGGCCTGGCGTGCTGCAGTCCATATGGTCGTAAAGAATCAGACCCGACTGAGCAACTGAACTACTGTGTATAAGTACTGTTGTAAACATTATATATACAGTCATTAATCCTTGAAACACTATGAGCTAAATATGAAGATTGGGAAATGGGGACCCAGAGAAGTCAAACAACATACCCTAATGTTATAGGACTAGTAGGTGGCAGAATTAAGATCTTAACCCAGTTACCAAGTTCAGCCACATAATCAGCAAAGTTTTCTTCTATTTTCTTACCTCCTTTTCCTTATAGGGATATTTGGTTGCCCAGAGTACTTGTATGATGAGTGAGACGAAATAAAATGAACAAGCAGAAACACATATGGATGCTTGCTTTACAACAATATCACTGCAGAGCAGTAGGTACAGAAAATATGCAATAAGTATATATCTACATGTATTCCCCCACCGCCCCCTACCCTGAGAATTAATCTAGAGGCAAAAGGCAAAACAATAGGACTTCCAGAAGATAAAATAGACAAATATTCACGAACTCAAGGTAAGAAAGACTTCTTCAAGTGTCTGTCTGCAATGCAGGAGATCTGGGTTCAATCCCTGGGTCGGGAAGATCCCCTAGGGAAGGAAATGGCAACCCACTTCAGTACTGTTGCCTGGAAAATTCCATAGACAGAGGTGTCTGGTAGGCTACAGTCAATGGGATTGCAAATAGTTGATCAGGACTGAGCAACCTCACTTCAAAACCTGAAAATGCCCTATGGGCAAGGACTATACCTCCTTGTCTTTGTATCCTCATCCTTTACACAGATAAGACAATTAGATAGCATCAGTGACTCACTGGAGAGAGAGTGGAGGACAGGGGAGCCTGGTATGCTGCACTACACAGGGTCTCAAAGAGTCAGGCAGGATTTAGTGACTGAACAGCACAACCCTTGCACAGGGACCTGTAGTAGACGCTCATTAAATTAATTTTGAGGGAGTGAGTTGAAGTTAAGAAGATACTCTTTCCAAATTTTGACGGCCATTAACTCTGGCCAGAGTCGTAGATAATTTTAATGAGCAGAGTTTTATTTTAGTGATAATCTTGCTTATCTAATTTCCTAACCCTGCACATTTCCTGAAGTTGCACATCCAGTTCACTGATCAACTATCAAACTGAAGGATAGCTTGTCATTACATCCGCAGTGAGTCAGTTGCCTGGGGAAAAGTACATGTCACACATTTACATTTTGGCCTCAAGGTAAAAGCACTTTTTATTTTCTGAACAGAGCAACAGTCTTGAAGTCTAAAACAGTAAATTTGATGCTGAATGTGGTCAGTGATGAATACCTAGTATCACTTGCAAAACTGTACGGTTTTTTTTGGAGGTGTGTTCCCAGTCTTGGGCTGGTATATCTGACTACCATTAGTCCTGATGAACTGCCAGATTCCTAAGTCCCACACAGATGACTTGTACAAACAGAGCCTGTAACAAGCTATTCAGCCAAAATGTTTCTTGGAGAATTTTAACTGCTAACTGTATCACTGGTGACCTTAAAACTTCTACTCGAAGAAAATGCCTAATATTTATATGAAAGCTTCTTCTGCCGCAGAGGGGCAAGAGAGATGGCTAAGGAGCTGGCTAAGCAGAGGTCACTTAGGAGTCATCTATAATAGTCTAGATGAAAGGAGACAAAGTCACTTCTTTGAAGTACCCTGATGTTCTATTATATGAAGTCCAGCCTGCCATACCCAGAGACACATGGACATACGCATATGCCCACACACACGCACACACACACACTCACTCTTTCAGTGTCTGTGTTTACCAGCACATTTGAACCTACAGCTTATGTTCTTTTCTGGATAGCAGTAGCATAAAAGAAAGAACACTAGACTAAACATCAGGATATGTGAGCAGAGGAACTTGGAATAAATGATAATGACAAATAATAATCACAAAAAGTAATACAATAATTACTAAATATTTACATATATTAAATGAATTATTCCTCTTAATCAACCTGAGAGGAGGGGCCTTTGCTTTACAGGTGGGAAACAGACACAGCAAGGCTGTGTTGAGCACAGCATACATCTGTGCATGGTAGAGCTAGGAACTGAGATCATACATTCTGGCTATGTCTGGGCTTGTGGCCACCAGCTCCAACAGCACCCAATTCTAGTATCTATTTAGAAAATGTATCACCTCATCACTTAATGACTTTTCCCATTTGTCTGGGTTTCTAAGCATCAGGAGATTTGTCTCCAAGCAGCCCTCATCTTAAAGAGTATCTATATGAGAGGAGAAACTATATAAATAGTTATGTAATATTAATTAAGTAGGCTACAACAGAGATGATCTTTTCATTTAAAAAGTAGGAGACAGCTAATAAAAGATGCTGTTTCTTCAGCTATCTTTCTCATGCCTATTCATAAACTTATCTTTAGGTCATAAAAACTCCCCATTTTGTAACAGGCACATAAACAAAGACCTCCTGTAATTCAGTGATTTTATATCCCATCACCCCGTGCATTGGCTTTAATCCCACAAAGTGAAAGTAAGAAACATTGAAATCACTGTGGATTTAACCCTTCTGTTACCCAAAAGTGCTTTCACTGGAAAACCTCTAGAAGCACTATTCAACTCACTCATCACTCTGGTAGGATAGCATCCTCTGATATGAACAGCACCAGCAAGTGCTGTTAGTTATTAAATTAAACCACATGAGAGCATTTGAGTGTGCTAGGCGAAAGAGGTCCCTAGGAGGTCTGTAAGTGCTGAAATGTCTAGCAACCTTATCTCAGCAAAAATGTCTGATCAACTCTCTTTGCCTCATAATTTCCCAACTTCATTTTTACCAAGATTAAAGGTTGGGATTTTATTTCTTGACCCAGAGTGGGAACGTATCTGACTGCAGCTGTTTCTCACTCTGCCAGTTTTATGGGACAGTGACTAGAGTGCATTGAGTTATAAAACCACAACCAGGCAGTAAATTACAAGGAGGAAAACAAAAACAAACTTGGCTGAGCACGGTCGGGTTTTTTGTTTGTTTGCTTGTTTTTAAAGTGGACGAATCTATTTTAACTCAGCCTGAATGAGCAAATAATGAAACATTTCTTAGAAATGTGTTACCACACTTCATCTTTATTTTGTCTTTAGTTTAGCAACAGAAGCAATCTTTGAAACAAACAGTTTCCACATGGGTGAAGGTAAGCTGAGAAGATGCCAGTGTGCTAGCAGTTTTGACAGTTACCAAGTAACCCTGTCTCAGGAACTCTTAGAATTTTGCTTTTGAAACTGTGGACAAACACACAGGGGAGAGAATCAGACTTAAATATTCCAGCCTTCTCAGCTGTCTTTGAACTGCGGAAGGTTAGCAGCAGCATCTTTTGCTCATGGAGATCAAAAGTTTTAGGAAGAGTCAATGGGGAAAGGAGACAGCGCAGTGGCATAAAACAGACAAAAACCAGTCTCTGCACCAAAGAGTATAAAGACTATGGGGGCTTGGGCGGGGGTGTGGTGAATGGTAGTTCCTGAGGAGGCTGAGAGTATTGGCCTCCCATCAAACTCTTTCTAATTTTTCAAACCACTTCCACCCCAAGAGCTGGAGCAAAATTGGACAAATGAAGGCCACAGCAACTTTCTACCAAAGAGTAAAGCACAAAACTCGGTAGTTTCTCTGCTTGTTTCAATATCCCTGCTTCCTTCAGTAATGATACAAGTTCAGTTCAGTTCAGTCACTCAGTCATGTCCGACTCTTTGCAACCCCATGAATCACAGCACTAAAATGGACTAGAATGGGTGAATTTAACTCAGATGACCATTATATCTACTACTGTGGGCAGGAATCCCTCAGAAGAAATGGAGTAGCCATCGTGGTCAACAAAAGAGTCTGAAATGCAGTACTTGGATGCAATCTCAAAAACAACAGAATGATCTCTGTTCATTTCCAAGGCAAACCATTCAATATCACAGTAATCCAAGTCTATGCCCCAACCAGTAACGCTGAAGAAGCTGAAGCTGGACAGTTCTATGAAGACCTACAAAAAGCAATCATCAAAGGGTCCTTATTAAATACTATATGTGTTACACTCTAAAAGAAAAAAAAAACAAACAAACTCACACATGAATGCTCTCCACCTATTCACAACAATCCCCCCCCCCAGCTGAAGAAGCTGAAGCTGGACAGTTCTATGAAGACCTACAAAAAGCAATCATCAAAGGGTCCTTATTAAATACTATATGTGTTACACTCTAAAAGAAAAAAAAAACAAACAAACTCACACATGAATGCTCTCCACCTATTCACAACAATCCCCCCCCCCCATTATTCAAAAAAACACTGAGGGAAGCAAACTGAAGTGACATTTTCATGCTTCATAGAATGGAAATTAATGGTTCTATTCGCTGGAGATCCGGGGTTCTAAGAATTTACTGTTTCTCCCAAGCCCACAAACTTTCAAAAGTTCTGTTGTAGCAATTTTGAGAACAGAGAGAGGTTCAAGGTCAAAACTGCCCCCAGCAGTCTGCACAGAGGAGCCCTGGATCTTTGGGAACTTTCCTTTTTAACAAGGTCTCAGATAGTAAAGAATTGGGAGGACTAAACTTTTATACCTTATTTTGCCAAGTTAAAATGTTTCCTTAATATAGTCATACAATTCTTAAATCTTACATAGTTTCTTTAGAAATAGATTCCCTTCCACCTTCTGGAGAGTTAGCAAAGTTGTTTGCATAACAAATAACCAGCAGCAAAAATCTTCATCAGAAGACAACGGACTCTTCCTAGAAGTTCAAGAGGTCTGTGAGTTTTGAGGATGATTCACCTGCAATTTGGAGAAGGCAATGGCAACCCACTCCAGTGTTCTTGCCTGGAGAATCCCAGGGACAGCGGAGTCTGGTGGGCTGCCGTCAGTTGTTTGCATAACAAATAACCAGCAGCAAAAATCTTCATCAGAAGACAACGGACTCTTCCTAGAAGTTCAAGAGGTCTGTGAGTTTTGAGGATGATTCACCTGCAATTTGGAGAAGGCAATGGCAACCCACTCCAGTGTTCTTGCCTGGAGAATCCCAGGGACAGCGGAGTCTGGTGGGCTGCCGTCTATGGGGTCACACAGAGTCAGACACGACTGAAGTGACTTAGCAGCAGCAGCAGTACCTGCAATTATGCTGAGAAAACTAATTAGCTCTTGCTTGAGAGGGTTCTGTAAAACAAGGCTTTTTCAAGGATCTTAAAAAAAAAGTGGAGAAAAAAAAGAAACCAATATATGCGGGTGATGAGGACAGAAATTATGCTCCTTAATAAAAATGTTAAAGAGCAATCCGCTCACTACAACAAATAGAACCATGTAGTCAAAACAGTTACATCTTGGGATGGGAGAAAGACAGTGCCTGATAGAAAAAATAAGAGCATATAGAAACAATCACTGCTCTCAAACATTTTTTAGGCCACCTCTTAAATCCTAACACAGTAGTTCCCCCTTACACATGGTTTTGTTTTGCATGGTCTCAGTAACCCTTGGTCAACTGCAGTCCAAAAATATTAAATGGAAAATTCCAGAAATAAGTAATGTATAAGTTTTAGATAATAGGTCCCTTCTGAGTGGCATGATGAGCTGTCATGTGGTCTTGCTCCCTTCCACCAGGGATGTGAATCACTGGGTTATCAGATTGACTGTCACAATATCACATATTTGCTTGTATTCTAGTAACCCTTGTCTACTTAATAATGGTCCCAAAGTGAAAGAGTAATGATACTAGGAATTTTGATATGCCAACAGGAAGCCATGAAGGCTTCCTTTAAGTAAAAATGTGAAAGCTCTCAACTTAAAGAAAGGAAAAAATTATATGCCGAGGTTGCCTATGGAATGAAAGAATGTATGCCTAAGGCCTATGGAAAGAAAGAATCTTCTATTCATCAAATTATGAAGAAGGAAAAAGAAATCTGTGCTGTTGTTCTGCTGTCATATTTCAAAGTGCAGAAGTTAGGGCCACAGTGCATGAGAAATGGTTAGCTAAGGTGGAAAAGGCATTGAATTTGTACAATAATATATTTGGAAAGAGAAGGGCCACATTCACGTAACTTTTATTACTGTGTATTATTATATAAGTTTTCTGTTTTTATTATTAGTTATTATTGTTACTCCCTTACTGTGCCTAATTTATAAGTTAAACTTTATCATAGATATGTATTGTTATATAGGAAAAAACATAGGTTTCCCAGGTGGCATTAGTGATAAAGAATCTGCCTGCTAATGCAGGAGATGCAAGAGATGAGAATTTGATCCCTGAATCGGGAAAATCCCCTGGAGTAGGAAATGGCAACCCACTGCACTATTCTTGCCTGGAAAATTCCATGAGCAGAAAAGCCTGGTGGGCTACAATCCATGGAGCCGCAGAGTCAGACATGACTGACTGATTGGGCACATGCACATATACGTAATAAAAACATAGTACATGTAGAGTTCTGTACCATCCATAATTTCAGGCATCCACCAGGGTCTTGGAGTGTATCTCCCACAGATAAGGTAGGACTACTGTATCTTAATATGGTAGCCCTGGAAAGACCTATAGAGACTCTTCCATGCTATTTGACAAACTCAGAAGGAAAAAATTGAGGCCATTCCGGGAAGCTTATCTACCACTTCTAGAGACAGTCCTCAGGTTCACCTCCTTGTGTAAAATCTGTCTTAACTCCTCAGGTAGAGAGAGGGACTCTTTTTCTATGTTCTCAGAACCCTTCTTTCTGTTGCTACCATTTAGCACATGTCACAACCACATCATTATTTCTTTACATGTCTATGAGCACCGGTTGATGAGAAGGGATGAACTAGTACTAATGTCTGTTTGTGTGTTAATATCCTCTGTGCTTGCATGAAAAGATGATCAACATCACTAATTATTAGGGAAACACAAGTCAAAACCACAGTGCAACATCATCTCATACATGTTAGGATAGCCATCATCAAAATGGCAAGAAACAAGTGTTGTGCACTGTTGGTAGGAATGCAAACTAGTCCTGTCATTATGGAAAACAGCACGGAGGTTCCTCAAAAAATTAAAAATAGAATCTGATCCATCTACTTCACTTCTAGGTATTCATCCAGAGAAAACAAAAACACTAATTTGAAAAAATATATGCACCCCTACGTTCATCAAAGCATTATTTACAATAGCCAAGATATGGAAACAACGTAAGTGCCCATTAATGGATGAATGAATAAAGATGTGGCATATAAATACAATAAAATATCATCCACCCATTAAAAAGAATACAGTTTGTCATGTGGGACAACCTGGATGGACCTTAAGGGTATTATGTTAAGTGAACTAAGTCAGATGGAGAAAGACAAACGCCACATGGTTTCACTCATGCATAAAATATAATCATAATAAATAAATGAACCAACCGGACAAACCAAAAACAAACATACTGATACAAAGAACTGAGCAGTGGTTACCAGAGGGGAAAGGTAGCAAGTAAAGGAGGTCAGCTGCAGGATGATGGACAGAGACTAAGCTTTTGGCAGGGAACATGTACTGCTCATGAAATTTATACAATGCTATAAACCAATGTTACCTCAGTAAAAAGAAAATAGTTTTTAAAAAACGATCCTCTGTGCTTAGCAGTGTCTGATTCAGAAAATGGATATTAACTAACTGATTGCTCAATTCAGCAACAAATTAATAAATTAATGCATAAGGAAAATAAGGCCCACATTTGTTAACCAGCTACTTCATGTCACGCAGCTGTGTGTATGTGAGTCACTCCGTGGTGTCTGCCTCTGGCGACCCCATGGACTATAGCCCGCCAGGCTCCTCTGTCCATGAGATTCTCCAGGCAAGAATACTGGAGTGGGTTGCCGTTTCCTTCTCCAGAGGATCTTCCCGACCCAGGGACCAAACCAGCAACTCCTACATTGCAGACAGATTCTTTACTATCTGAGCCACCAGAGAAGCCCCTTTATATCAAATTACATCTCCTCAAAGGCCTTTAAAAATTTTTGGATACATAATCCAGGCTGCAGTCCCTGTGGTCGCTAACAGTCAGACAGACTGAGTGACTTCACTTTCACTTTTCTCTTTCATGCATTGGAGAAGGAAATGGCAACCCACTCCAGAGTTCTTGCCTGGAGATTCCCAGGGACGGGGTAGCCTGGTGGGCTGCCGTCTATGGGGTCACACAGAGTCGGACACAACTGAAGTGACTCAGCAGCAGCAGCAATCCAGGAAAGGGTTTTATCATAACAAGAAAAGAATTCCATAATAAAGCTTGGTAAAAACCTTAACTCATAAACCAAATGTTTGCCAAAATTAGATATTTTCTTTTTTTAATATTTAAACAATAACAACATGCTAGAAGAGAATCTGAAGCTCCAGAATCAATGCCAAAAACAATTTGGTCAATTTTTCAACCTAATTGTTTGTCTGGGGGATCTAGTGCTGTGCTGGGAATAAGGACACCAAGATGGGTGGGACAGATACTGGCTCCCGGGGAGTTTACCGTTTAGTGGAAAACAGAGAGATTCCTTCCTTTAAAAAAAAAAAAAAAAAGTAATTTCCTCAAACAAATGTAGTTTAAAAAAATAAGTAAAAGGAAAAAGATGTAGTAAAGGAGGCAAACAGCATCCACGCTAATCTCTGGTGAGCTCTCTTTCTTGGTGGAGGGCTTTTGCGTTCAATCAGCAGGGTGCTTCTTTCTCAGAGCTATCCACTGCTCCGCTGCAGGTGACAGACTCATCATGGTGTTCTTAACATTCTCTCTTAGGCCGCCATAGTCCATATACACTGAAGGACAAGCCAACCCTTCACCACTCTGTTACAAGGAGATAACAAAGCCATGCCATAACAACATGGAGAGAAAAAAGGGCCAGGAAAATCAGCTCCAGCACCAATCTTCTGCTCCACCATCTATGCCTGCATCATTGGCTCCCCAAGAACACCTCACTCAGTCTTTCCCTGGCATTTGTTTTTTCTTCCAAAAATGGCTAGAATCTTTGCATGGCCAAGGCTAGGACCAATGTCATGGACATGTGACCTGGCCACTCAGAAAAGCCCCATATTTGCTCTCTGCTCTGCTATTGCCACCTTGGAATTCTACGTAACTTTTTATCAAAGGATCCCTCATTTTCATTTTGCACTGGATCCCACAAATTATATTCTTGTGACCCCATTCTTTTCAAATGGTACTAGGACTGTAACAGAGAAGAATAAACTTGACTCCCAATAGCCTAAAATAAACATGTTAGCCCATTCTCAAGGCTCTGCTCCCAGGCTTGACCTTTAAGGTATAAGAAAAAGGTGCAGAACAGAAAATAAGAGTTTTATAGGAACACTGTGACCAGACCTACACAAACAGCTGCAATAACAAAGGATTCCAGGGCCAGGAAGTCTGCAACAACTAGCCATACACTCTCTTCCTCACCTTTTAGTATAAAAGAAGCCTGAATTCTAACTTGAGTCAGATCGTTCTTTGGGATACCAGTCTGACATATTCTCCATCTGCTGGCTTTTTGAATAAAGTCTCTGTTCTTTCCCCCAATACTTCTTCTCTCAAATTTATTGGCCTGTCACGTGGCAAGCAGCACAAGGTTGGACTCCATAACACGACCACACGGAGTAGTAAAGGAGGCAAACAGCATCCACGCTAATCTCTGGTGAGCTCTCTTTCTTGGTGGAGGGCTTTTGCGTTCAATCAGCAGGGTGCTTCTTTCTCAGAGCTATCCACTGCTCCGCTGCAGGTGACAGACTCATCATGGTGTTCTTAACATTCTCTCTTAGGCCGCCATAGTCCATATACACTGAAGGACAAGCCAACCCTTCACCACTCTGTTACAAGGAGATAACAAAGCCATGCCATAACAACATGGAGAGAAAAAAGGGCCAGGAAAATCAGCTCCAGCACCAATCTTCTGCTCCACCATCTATGCCTGCATCATTGGCTCCCCAAGAACACCTCACTCAGTCTTTCCCTGGCATTTGTTTTCTCTTCCAAAAATGGCTAGAATCTTTGCATGGCCAAGGCTAGGACCAATGTCATGGACATGTGACCTGGCCACTCAGAAAAGCCCCATATTTGCTCTCTGCTCTGCTATTGCCACCTTGGAATTCTACGTAACTTTTTATCAAAGGATCCCTCATTTTCATTTTGCACTGGATCCCACAAATTATATTCTTGTGACCCCATTCTTTTCAAATGGTACTAGGACTGTAACAGAGAAGAATAAACTTGACTCCCAATAGCCTAAAATAAACATGATAGCCCATTCTCAAGGCTCTGCTCCCAGGCTTGACCTTTAAGGTATAAGAAAAAGGTGCAGAACAGAAAATAAGAGTTTTATAGGAACACTGTAACCAGACCTACACAAACAGCTGCAATAACAAAGGATTCCAGGGCCAGGAAGTCTGCAACAACTAGCCATACACTCTCTTCCTCACCTTTTAGTATAAAAGAAGCCTGAATTCTAACTTGAGTCAGATCGTTCTTTGGGATACCAGTCTGACATATTCTCCATCTGCTGGCTTTTTGAATAAAGTCTCTGTTCTTTCCCCCAATACTTCTTCTCTCAAATTTATTGGCCTGTCACGTGGCAAGCAGCACAAGGTTGGACTCCATAACACGACCACACGGGTTCCCTGTCAGCACAGTACATGACCCTTGTGTGGTATATGGCCACCCACGCTGCATCACAACAGATTTTTACTGATGTCTAAACAGTGACTGGCCTTCTAGTGCTCCTGTCCTTTCTCTGGGAGTTAAGCACTAGAGCAAAAAGATTTGTTTACATTCCTTCACAGGTTCAAGGGAGCAGTAACTCCCAAACAACGCCTATCAGGAAGGTTGGTCTTCTCATCAGCCACAGCCCACTGACACACTGGCACAGTCCAAACTGTTTCTGAGTCTCTTCACCATCCTCTTGGGTAAACAGATCAGGGCTAACTGGACAAAAGTACCAGAGGCTTAATTATGTTGCTAGCCTGTGATTGATGATTTTGAACTCTGGTGTTGAAGAAGACTCTTGAGAGTCCCTTGGACTGCAAGGAGATCCAACCAGTCCATCCTAAAGGAAATCAGTCCTGAATATTCATTGGAAGGACTGATGCTGAAACTCCAATACTTTGGCCACCTGATGCGAAGAACTGACTCCTTGGAAAAGACCCTGATGCTGGGAAAAACTGAAGGCAGGAGGAGAAGGGAACAACAGAGGATGAGGTAGTTGGATGGATTGGATCACCGACTCAAGTGACATGAGTTTGAGCAAGCTCCAGGAGTTGGTGATGGACAGGGAAGCCTGGCGTGCTGCAGTCCATGGGGTCACAAAGACTCAGACATGACTGAGCAACTGAACTGACTGACCGACCCTGTGACTACACTCACACAATTACTATAGTTTATTACAATGGATCTAAAAATCTAGTGCCTGAAACTGGGGTATCAGCATCACCTGGGAATTTGTTAGAAATACACAGTCTCAGACACATTGAGTCAAATTGGGGGGTCAGGGACAGGAACTTGAGTTTAAGAAGTCCATCCAGGTGATCCTGACAGCATTAGGAACCACTGAGCCATTAGAAATGGAAGAAATAATATCTTTTGGTTGCAAATACACAGCATCGATATGAAAAATGTTCTCCACCATTCCACTTAGAGGAAAGTTACACTATTTTATTCATTCATCTACTTTAATCATAATTGCTTTTATGCTTATGCTAAATATATTTGTGGATGTGTAAGCCCCTCAGATGACTCAGGCACTACATTGGATATAAAGATAATGGTTTGTGTCATGAAAGAGCTTATAATCTAATGCAGAAGAAGACAAGAGGCAAATTCATAAAGAGCTATTTATAAATAGCTCTGCCCAGAATGCTGGATGAGAAATTCAAGAAAGTGCAACATGCATTTGGCCAAGGCAGAAATTACATAGTATGTTGGGGCGAGGTTAGGGAAAATTTAATGAATGCACAGTGTAGCTGACATGTACTAAGTGGGAAAGAGAACCTTCCAGGCACATGAAGAGCAAAAAGAAAGAGGCGAAAAAGAAGAGAGTGCATTTCAAGCATGCCTGTGTGCTCAGTTGCTCAGTTGTGACTGACTCTGTGACCCCACGGACTGTAGCCCACCAGGCTCCTCTGCTCGTGGAATTCTCCAGACAAGAATACTGGAGTGGGTTGCCATTTCCTCTTCCAGGGGATCTTCCCGACCTAAGGACTGAACCCACATCTCTTGCCTCTCCTGCATTGGTGGGAGAATTCTTTACCCCTGAGCCACCTGGGAAGTTTAGAGTTTATTTTGAGATGAGCATCTAATTCTGTTTCATTAGAGTGTAGAATCTATGAAAATGATTAATCCGAGAAAGCAAAACAAAATACTAGAGTAGGGTCAGCTTTTAGAGGGAAGGTCCTGACAGCAAAGCAGAATTCTGGCTTCTGATGAGTAAGAACAGTGTCCCGAGGCCTGTAATAGAGGCAAGTAGAACCAGCTTCTCAAGTTCTTCTCCATCTCAGCCACATCTCCACCTGGGATGACCGGCAAAGTGCTTAAGCTCCTTGAGACACTGTTTCGACAAAGAGAAAGCATACTTGTCCTATTTCCCAGGAAAAAAATGGGATGAGCAGAAATGAGTTGAAGTCATTTGGAGACAGAGCTACGTTCCTAGACCCGCTGCTGGGGAGACTAGATATTTCTTCATGGCTCTTGTGGCCAATGCACAGGATTTGTAAGTCATCTTTTTTATTCTTTCACATCAGTTTCTTTCCTGGCAAATGAGGACTTTTTTTTTTTTTTTTTTTAAGTCTAGAGTAATTTGTAGTTTGGAAAGTATCCTGGACAAGGCTATGTTTAAGCTTCCACTTTTAGACACCAGGCTTCTGGCTCATCTGTCCCCACTCCCATCTCCTGCGTGGTGCTGTGGATGGACTAATGGGTAGCCATGGGCCTCTTTAAATCCAGGGACGAGAGACATCTGTGACAACATGATGGGTTCTGAGGCAAGGGAGGACTATCATTTGTTAACTACCTTGCTAGCTGTTTCTGTCTATTTCATTACACTCACTCTTCCAGACTTTTCTAACCCTAGGCAAAGAACTGTGGGCAAATTATAAAAAGGCAAATAGTCAATTTATATATATATACTTTAAAAATTCTCTCTTTTGAATGTTAGTTCTTGTGGGCAAAGAGCATCTATGGTTAATTTTGAATAACACTTGAATGATATAAAGTAATTTGCTGCTTTGAGGGCCTCAGGAGTAATACTAAAATAGCTGAGGGAATGTAAATTACTACTATTTCTATGAACAGCATGTTGGCAATGCCCATCAAAACTTAAGTGTACAGTTGTGTCCAACTCTCTGTGATCCCATGGACTATAGTCTGCCAGGCTCCTCTGTCCATGGGGATTCTTCAGACAAGAATGCTGGAGTTAGTTGCCGTTTCCTTCTCCAGGGATCGAACCCGGTTCTCCCACATTGCAGGCAGATTCTTTGCCATCTGAGCCACCAGGGAAGCCCTATGAAAACTTAAAGTGCATGCAAAATGTGAGTCAAAATTCTATTTCAAGGGCTTTATCTTACAGGTATACTCAAATAGGCAAATTGGCTCTGTACAAGATTGTCCAATAAAATATTATTTGTATTAATATTTTTTAAAAGCATTAAAAACAACCAAAATGATCATAAATAAGGAACTGGCTAACTAAAGTATAGCCATAAATACTTGTTAATCAGAGCAAAGAATGGGAGAAATGCTTTATGTACTGATATGGAGAAAGCTCTAATACACACGGGTTTTGACAAATGTGGTAGTACACTGTGATCAATATATTACTATGAAAATTTTTTAAGGAATTCCTATATATTTATCTATACAAAAACTATGGGAACAAAAGAAATAACATTGGCAGCTATATGGAAAGAAACTTAAAGACATGAGATGGAAAAGAATTTCATTTCATAACCTTTCGTTCCTTTTGAGTTTAAAGTGAAAGTGTGAAAGTCACTTAGTCATGTCCGACTCTTCATGGACTGTTCTCCAGGCCAGAATACATAAATAAGGAACTGGCTAACTAAAGTATAGCCATAAATACTTGTTAATCAGAGCAAAGAATGGGAGAAATGCTTTATGTACTGATATGGAGAAAGCTCTAATACACACGGGTTTTGACAAATGTGGTAGTACACTGTGATCAATATATTACTGTGAAAATTTTTTAAGGAATTCCTATATATTTATCTATACAAAAACTATGGGAACAAAAGAAATAACATTGGCAGCTATATGGAAAGAAACTTAAAGACATGAGATGGAAAAGAATTTCATTTCATAACCTTTCGTTCCTTTTGAGTTTAAAGTGAAAGTGTGAAAGTCACTTAGTCATGTCCGACTCTTCATGGACTGTTCTCCAGGCCAGAATACTGGAATGGGCAGCTGTTCCCTTCTCCAGGGGATCTTCCCAACCCAGGGATCAAACCCAGGTCTCCCACATCACAGGCAGATTCTTTACCATCTGAGCCACCAGGGAAGCTCTTTTGAGTTTAGACCTGTGTTATCAATTAAGAAAATAAGTGAAGTAAAATCAGAATTCTAAACAGGTTTTTAAAAATAACTAAATTATTAGCCTGAAAAAATTCTAATTTTTCTTAAGATAATCATTCTAAAAGACTATCAATTTTGAAGCTCTTTTTATTCTAGAAACTCAATGAAACTTCTCCACACTAAAAATAACATTATATATATATATATCCTGCTAAGAAGAACAGGATGAACCAATTTTCCTTCTTCACCCTTACCCCAAAGAGTCAAGACCAAAGAAATGAGCCAGTAAGGAAAAAAAGTCATTGGAATAGCTATCATGAAAAATACGTGAAAGTGTTAAAGAGGAAGATTCATTAGGCCAAGTATTTATTTTGATATCCCTCGTTTCAGAAAAAGATGTCATTGGACTTCACAAATTATAAGCCACACAAAAATGCAAGGTCCATAAGAATAAACCAGTTGTTCAATACAAATTAATTAGTCACTCACTCAATGAGCACACAGAGTTTGGTAATGAAACCAGAAAAAGCCATTGCATGTGACATCATAAAGAAAAACACCACGCCAAGTAATGAATAACTGACCCAACAGTAGCCTTCCAGCAGTCAATATAAGCTCACAGTGCTGCTATTTATAATATCTTTAAAAATAGATAGCTGAGTATAAGCTGTAGTACAAGGACCAAAAACCAATGAAATCTAGATAAGCAACCCTGCCATAACCTATTTAACTTAAGCGTAGATTTCAGCTCATCTGAGGAAAGGAGGACTGCATATTTTTAAAGTTGTCCTCCAAAAATCTCTCTCTCCTCAGTAGACTTTTGCATCATACCGAGTGGCTGGGAATTTAATGTTATACTTCTTGACAAGTGCCTAGGGACATTCTCAGGTGCTGCTTTAGGACAGAATGATGGGTTTTAATCACCAACAATGTAAGCACTGAATTAACATCTTTTAACATAAGCTGAAGAGTGTTTCCATCCCCTTTAAAAGTAGAAGATCTAGCTACTTCTGTGAGTTGATAAGAGGGTCAAGATTTCCCTTAAGAACATTTTAGGCCCATTCCAACATATGCACAAATGGAGGACTGATGTTTAAACCTTGAACCTAGGTTCAATATTTTTTGCCTGAAAAAGAGAAATACGTATATAATCAAAAGTTCATCTTATAGTACTGATGAATCTATTTGCAGGGCAGCAATGGAGACGCAGATATAGAGAACAGACTGACGGACACAGTAGGGGAAGGAGGGGAGGGAGACAAACTGAGAGAATATCATGGAAACGTATTACCATATGTAAAATAGATAGCCAGTGGGAATTTGCTGTATGACACAGGGAGCTCACGCTGGTCCTCTGTGACAACCCAGAGGGATGGGATGGGGTGGGAGGTGGGAAAGAGGTTCAGGATGGAGGGGACATATGTATACCTAAGTATGATTCATATTAATGTATGGCAGAAACCAACACAATATTGAAAAGCAATCATCCTCCAATTAAAAATAGATCAATTTTCAAAGAAAGTTCATCTTAGTCATTTTGTAAAGCCAGAGATGTATTGAGAGAACATTTGAGTAAATGGCTTCATGGTAAAAGACCAAAAATAAACAAATTACAAAATGTACATCTTGATAACTTGGAAGTCAGTTGACTTACATACATGTAAGCAAAAGCCAGTTGAATGTTAGAGGATGCTTAAAGAAGAAAGCTGATTTGGCTATATTGTATTTGAAGTTTATTTTTGGGGGCAGTGTATCAGAATAAGTTTCAGCCTTGTTTAACGGGAAAACCAAACTAATAGTGACTGAAATAAGAGAATTTTATTTCTCTTTACATAAAGAAGTCTAAAGATAGGTAGTCCGGGGCTGATACATTGGTTCAGTAGTCAAGGGGCCAAGGTTCTTCAACCACACTTAGCATCCTAGGATGATTTTCATTTGCAAGGTCAGCTGCATGGTCATGCCCAAGTATGTAGAAGGAGGAGAAAAGAGTGAGTGCTGGGAAAATGTAATTAAAAACAAAATCTTTTCCCAGTCCAGAAGTCATCTCCATAAAGGAAGCAGAGAAAGAAAACACTTTTATTCTTGAATATATATTACATCAGAATGTGATGTCATTAAAAAAAAAAAAATACTGTCATTTGCACCAAGATGGATAAACCTAGAATTAAGTCAGAGAGAGAAAAATAAATACCAGTGACATCCTCATATGTGGAAACCAAAAGCAAAAAGGACACATGTTAACTTATTTCCAAAACAAAGAGCCTCGAAGACGTGAAAAAACAAACTTGTGGTTACCAAAGGAGAAAGGGGAGTGGCTGCTGCTGCTGCTGCTGCTAAGTCGCTTCAGTCGTGTCCGACTCTTCGCAACCCCATGGACTGCTGCCCACCAGGCTCCTCCATCCATGGGATTTTCCAGGCAAGAGTACTGGAGTGGGGTGCCATCGCCTTCTCTGAAGGGGAGCAGGGAGAGGGATAATTTAGGAGGTTGGAATTAACATATACATACTACTATGCATAAACTAGATTACCAACATGGACCTACTGTATAGCACTAGGAACTATATTCAATATTTTATAATAACATACAAGGGAAAGGAATTTTTTAAAGCATCTATATTATATATATATAAATATATATAACTGAATAACTATATGTCTATGAATATATAACTGAATCTCTGTACTGTACACCTGAAACTTACATAATAATGTGAATCAACTATACTTCAGTTAAAAAAAAATTTTTTTAAAGACTGTCATTGCCCAACACAGGCAATCCAAAAAGGGATTTTAAAAATCAGAGAGATGGGCACTTCCCTGGGAGTCCAGTGCTAAGACTCACACTCCCAATGCAGAGGGCCTGGATTTGATCCCTGTTTGGGGAGCTAGATCCCACATGTCACAACTAAAGTCCCACCTGCCACAACTAAGGCCAGCACAGCCAAATAAATAAATATATAAAAATAAATAGCCAAAAAACAACAGGGAGAAATCCCACCTCTCACCCACATAGCCAAGCAGATAGGACCCATTTCCTATAGGTTCTCAAGATAAACATAACTAATAACTAATCCTTAAGCACTATTTCACATAATTCACCCTACATTTACCTGGGTATTGAGAGACCCATCTATGTTAGAGTCTTGGGTTTATGCAAAAGAAAAACTTATCATATCTTTGTGTTAGAAGCTTGGAGCAAGGTCAGCTAGAGTTGGGCTCCTATATGCCTGCTGAAACTTGGAGATAGAAAGTTATCTTCCTTGGATGTTTACATGGAAAAAAGATGGTTCCCAAGTTCCTGATAAATGCATTCCTGGGTCAGAAAGTTGACAAAATGTTTATCTAGTGCACAAAAACATTTCTTCATTTCAAGAAGAGAAAGTACATCCACTTCCACTTACAAATCCTAAAGTAAGTGCTCTAAGAAAAAAGAAAGGGAGGGAACTCTCTTCCTTACATTTCCACAAGGAGAATTAAGCCTCTGACTTTTGACTTCTGTCCTTACATGTGTCAACAGGCTTTAAGGGGTGGTCTCATTTACAATAGAAAAAATATATAAAATACTTAGGAATTATCTTAACAAGAAATGAACAAAAACTAAAGGTAGGAAATTTTAAAACCCTCTGAAGGACACAAAAGAAAAATTGGTCAAAAGGAAAGGCATGCTTCTATTTAATCTGAAAAAAAAAAAAATGACATAATAGAAATGCCAATTACCCATATGCTTTTTAACCCTTGTAATACAATAAGTAATGACTTAAAAAAAAAAAAAACTAGATAACACTGTGCCGTGCTCAGTCACACAGTATCCCATTCTTTGTGAACCCACGGACTGTAGCCTGCCAGGCTCTTTTGTCCGTGGGATTTTCCCTGTAAGAATATTGGAGTGGGTTGCCATTTCCTTCTCCAGGGGATCTCTCTAACCCAGAGATCAAACCCATGTCTCCTGCAGCTCCTGCATTGGAAGGCAGATTCTTTACCACTGAGCCACCTAGGAAGCCTAGATAACACTGTAGTTCATTTAAAAATATTAACTAGGCAAAAGCAACAGAAAAACTAACAGTGAAGAGCAACACAGGAGGACTGATTCGTGTTGAAATATATTGTTTTTGTTGTTCACTTGCTCAGTCATGTCCAACTCTTTGCAACCCCATGGACTACAGCACTCCAGGTTTCTCTGTCCTTCACCACCTCCCAGAATTTCCTCAAACGTATGGAGTCAGTGATCCATCCAACCATCCACTGTCATTCCCTTCTCCTCCTGGCTTCAATCTTTGCCAGCATCAGGGTCTTTTCCAGTGAGTCAGTTCTTCACATCAGGTAGCCAAAGGATTGGAGCTTCAGCTTCAACATCAGTCCTTCCAATGAATATTCAGGGTTGATTTCCTTTAGGATTGACTGGTTTGATCTCCTTGCAGTCCAAGGGACTCTCAATAGTCTTCTCCAACACCACAGTTCAAAAGCATTAATTCTTTAGCCCTCAGCCGTCTTTATGGTCCAACTCTCACATCCATACATGACTACTGGAAAAATCATAGCTTTGCCAATACGGACCTTTGTTGTCAAAGTAATGCCTCTGCTTTTTAATACGCTGGCTAGGTTTGTCATAGCTTTTCTTCCAAGGACCAAGTATCTTTTAATTTCAGGGCTGCAGTCACTGTCCACAGTGATTTTGGAGCCCAAGAAAATAAAATCTGTCACTTTTTCACTTGTTTCCCCATGTATTCGCCATGAAGCGATGGGACCAGAATCCATGATCATCGTTTTTGAATGTTGAATTTTAAGCCAGCTTTTTCACTCTCCTCTTTCTTTTTAATCAAAAGATTCTTTAGTTTCCCTTTACTTTCTGCCATAAGGGTGGTGTCATCTGCATATCTGAGGTTATAGATATACCTCCTGGCAATCTTGATTCCAGCTTGTGCTTCATCTAGTCCAGCATTTTGCATGATGTTCTCTGCATATAAGTTAATTAAGCGAGGTGAAAATATGCAGTACTCCTTTCTCAATTTGGAACCAGTCTGTTGTTCTATGCCCAGTTCTAACTGTTGCTTTTTGACCTGCATACAGGTTTCTCAGGAGGCAGGTAAGATGGTCTGGTATCTCTTTAAGAATTTTCCACATTTTCTTTTGTAATCCACATGCTCTAAGGCTTTATTGTAGTCAATGAAGGAAAAGTAGATGTTTATTTCTGGAATTCTCATTCTTTTTCTATGATCTAATGGATGTTGGCAATTTGATCTCCAGTTNTAAAAATATGCAGTACTCCTTTCCCAATTTGGAACCAGTCTGTTGTTCTATGCCCAGTTCTAACTTTTGCTTTTTGACCTGCATACAGGTTTCTCAGGAGGCAAGTAAGATGGTTTGGTATCTCTTTAAGAATTTTCCACATTTTCTTTTGTAATCCACATGCTCAAAGGCTTTACTGTAGTCAATGAAGGAAAAGTAGATGTTTATTTCTGGAATTCTCATTCTTTTTCTATGATCTAATGGATGTTGGCAATTTGATCTCCAGTTTCTCTGCCTTTTCTAAATTCAGCTTGTACATCTGAAAGTTTTGCTTCACAAAGAAGCTTGAAGGATTTTGAACATTACCTTGCTAGCGTGTGAAATGAGCACAGTTGTGCAGTAGTTTGAACTTTCTTTGGCATTGCCCTTCTTCGGGATTGGAATGAAAACTGACCTTTTCTAGTTCTGTGGCCACTATTGAGCTTTCCAAATTTCCTGGCATATTGAGTACAGCTCTTTCACAGCATCAGTTCAGTTCACTTCAGTTCAGTTGCTCAGTCATGTCCGACTCTTTGTGACCCCATGAATCACAGCATGCCAGGTCTCCCTGTCCAGCACCAACTCCCGGAATTCACTCAAACTCATGTCCATTTAGTCGGTGATGCCATCCAGCCATCTCATTCTCTGTTGTCCCCTTCTCCTCCTACCTCCAGTCCCTCCCTGCATCAGAGTTTTTTCCAATGAGTCAATTCTTTGCAAGAGGTGGCCAAAGTATTGGAGTTTCAGCTAAGCATCAGTCTTTCCAATGAACACCAAGGACTGATCTCCTTTAGGATGGACTGGTTGGATCTCCTTGCAGTCCAAGGGACTCTCAAGAATCTTCTCCAACACCACAGTTCAAAAGCATCAATTCTTCAGCGCTCAGCTTTCTTCACAGTCCAACTCTCACGTTCATACATGACTGCTGGAAAAACCATAGCCTTGACTAGGCAGACCTTAGTTGGCAAAGTAATGTCTCTGCCTTTGAATATGCTATCTAGGTTGGTCATAACTTTCCTTCCAAGGAGTAAGCGTCTTTTAATTTCATGTCTGCAATCACCATCTGCAGTGATTTTGGAGCCCCTAAAATAACACTGTTTCCCCATCTATTTGCCATGAAGTGATGGGACCAGATGCTGTGATCTTAGTTTTCTGAACGTTGAGCTTTAAGCCAACTTTTTCACTCTCCTCTTTCACTTTCATCGAGAGGCTTTTTAGTTCCTCATGGGCTTCCCTGGTGGCTCAGAGGTTAAAG
>SJYX01006503.1:114361-152966 GCA_006410675.1 Oreotragus oreotragus
GGAGCATCCCCTGGAGAAGGAAATGGCAACTCACTCCAGTATTCTTGCCTGGAGAATCCCATGGATGGAGGAGCCTGGCGGGCTATAGTCCACGGAGTCACAAAGAGTTGGACACTACTGAGTGACTTCACTTTCACTTTCTGCCACAAGGGTGGTGTCATCTGCATTATCTGAGGTTATTGATATTTCTCCCAGCAATCTTGATTCCAGCTTGTGCTTCTTCCAGCCCAGCATTTCTCATGATGTACTCTGCATATAAGTTAAATAAGCAGGGTGACAATATACAGCCTTGACGTACTCCTTTTCCTATTTGGAACCAGTCTGTTGTTCCATGTCCAGTTCTAACTGTTGCTTCCTAACCTGCATATATGTTTCTCATCTTTTAGGATTTGAAATAACTCAGCTGGAATTCCATCACCTCTGCTAGCTTTGTTTGTAGTGATGCTTCGCACTCCAGGATTTCTGGCTCTAGGTGAGCGATCACACCATCGTGTTATCTGGGTAATTAAAATCTTTTTCACATAGGCCTTCTGTGTATTCTTGCCACCTCTTCTTAATATCTTCTGCTTCTGTTAAGTCTGTACCATTTCTGTCCTTTATAGAGCCCATCTTCGCATGAAATGTTCCCTTCATATATCTAATTTTTTTGAAGAGATCTCTAGTCTTTCCCATTATTGTTTTCCTCTGAAGCTAAGTTGCTTCAGTCGTGTCCGACTCTTTGCAACCCAATGGACTGTTGCAGTGGAGCCTGCCAGGCTCCTCTGTCCATGGGATTCTCCAGGCGAGAATACTGGAGTGGGTTGCCAGGCCCTCCCCCAGGGGATCTTCCCTACTCAGGGATCAAACCCATGTCTCTTATGTCTCCTGCATTGGCAGGTGGGTTCTTTACCACTAAGGCCACCTTGGAAGCTGAAATATATTATAAAACCTTAACAGTTACAGCAGTGTCTGTCTCTTATACACATCTAGATGTGTATAAGAGACAGCTTCTAGGTATTCATCCAGAGAAAACAAAAACACTAATTTGAAAAAATATATGCACCCCTACGTTCATCAAAGCATTATTTACAATAGCCAAGATATGGAAACAACGTAAGTGCCCATTAATGGATGAATGAATAANTGGAAGCTGAAATATATTATAAAGCCTTAACAGTTACAGCAGTGTTGTCTAACTCATGAATAAGTAGACCAAGTCACAGAATGGAATGTCTAAAAATAGGTCAAATACATAGGAGGGTTAGAGATGATAACTCAGATCAATGCAGAAAAGATAAGCAATTTAATTTATGTTGTGGGAGAACTGGGAAGCCATTTGGGAAAAAAAAAATAGAACTCAAATCTCACAATGTTCANCATTTGGAAAAAAAAATAGAACTCAAACTCACAATGTACACTAGAAAAAGTCTTAATAAATTATTTTTATAAAAAGAAGGCTATGAATGTACTAGAAGAAAACAAGAAAAGATGTTTCTATGACTCCCAACATGTCGAAGTCTTAAAAAAGACTGATAATTTCTATATAACCAACTATATCATCAAAGCTTATGTGTGACAAAACAAAACAAATCAGATAATCAAAACCAAAAATCTTAATAAGCAAAATCAAAAGACAATGACAAATTGATAAAGTATTTGAAATTTACTGTTGACAAAGGCCTAACATTTGTAAAATATAAAGTACATTTCAACAGATACGAAAAAAAACAATAAAAATGGATAAGGATGTTCGTATGTTCATGCTAAGTAGCCTGTCAGTCCTGTCTGACTCTTTGTGACCCGTGGACTGTAGCCTGCCTGGCTCTTGTGTTCATGGGGATTATCCAGGCAAGAATACTGGAGTGGGTTGCCATGCCCTCCTCCAGGGGATCTTCCCAATCCCAGGATCAAACCTGCGTCTCCTGCATTTCAGGCAGATTCTTTACCAATGAGTCATGGGGGAAGCTCCAGATCTAGGGTATGGATAGAAAGTTCACCAAAAAGAAATTATAAATGTGTCTCAAATATCTGGAAAAGATGTGTAATCTCCCTTGTAACATAAAGAACACAGATTAGAACTACCTGTCATTCTTACTTGTCAGATGAATAAGAAGCCAGAAGTTTGATAATATACTGTATTAATTAAACTGCAGGACAATGGGCACTCTCATGAATTGCTGGGGCCACTATAACTTGTCACAACTCCTAGTGGAATACTGGACAACATCTACAAGAATAACAAATTCCTATTATATTCTTGCAATTAGCAATTCCAATTTTAACATTCTTTTTACAGAAATACCTATATGTATGTAAAATGGTGTACATACACAGGTTCTCGCTGAAGCATTTTTTGTAATAGCAAAGAATTGGAAACAATCCAATAAAACATTTTGTAACTAGAAAATGAATGAGGAATTTATTTAGGTACTATTATATAATTAACTGCAAAATATATTAATATGAAAAAAGATGTCAAAGAGTTTATATGCTACCTGCCATTTATATTAAAAGGGCAGAAAATAACATTTGTACTTAATAAACCTAATTTCCATGTGTCCATCTTCCTCTCTCCCTCTTCAGTTTCTTCCCCCTCCACCCATAAAACATAATAAAAATTTCAATATTAATTTTAAAACTGTGGTTACCCTACTGGAAAGAGTGCCAGCTAGGGAAAGTAATGATGGATGGGAACAATACTGCTCAGAGTAGATTTTTATAGGCATTTTTAACTAAGAAGATTCATTACTATTTTAAGTAATAATTTAAAATTTTTAAAAAGAAACCTCTATTAAGATTATGCAAATCAGCACTTGGCTTCCCAGGTGACACTAGTGGACAGCTTGTTCCCCGAGAGGTATGAGGTTTGGAGGGTTGGATGCCATACCAAGATTCCCATCCCTCTTTATCACTTTGCATTCATCCTTCAAGACTGAGCATCTCCCCACAGAGCGTAGGTTAGAGGGGAGGTCCTGACAACCCACTCCAGTATTCTTGCCTGGAAAACCCTGTGGACAGAGGAGCCTGGCAGGCTACAGTCCATGGGGTTGCAAAGAGCTGGAGATGACTTAGCAACTGAACAACAGCACCTTGGAAGCACACTGTCTAGGTTTGGATGCTCTTGCTGCTAGCTGGGAGTGTGACCTTGGGCAGGTGCCTCATGTTCCCATGCATAAAATGGATTTGACCACCCTCATCCAGTGCCTCTTATTTGTAAAATGAGTTTGATTGTAACTGCACTGTCTTGGGTTTCCCCTGTGGCTCAGGTGGTGAAGAATCCGCATGCAATGCAGGAGACTCAGGTTCAATCCCTTGGTCAGAAAGATCCCCTGGAGAAGGGGATGGCTACTCACTCAGGTGTTCTTGCCAGGAAAATATCATGGACAGAGGAGCCTGGTGGGCTACCTTTGCAAGCCTGAGGGTCACAAAGAGTCAAACACAGCTGAGTGACTATCACAGATAAAATAGGAAGGAGTATAAATGAGGCCCTGTTGGAAAGTAGCTCAGCATTTACAAAGTTCTGGCAATTGACAGAATTATTACATCTGGTAGAAGAGAACCTTGTAAGAACTGAGCTTCCACAGCCTCTCTTACATCATGTATAATTCAGTTGTTTTACAGAACTTGCCTGGGTTACTAGAGCTGATCATCTTTCCACACAATTTTTTTTTTTAATACTCAAGTTTTTGAGTCAATGCAAAGTTTCATATGAAAAATGTGAATGCTGTTGGGGAGACTGAGCAGAGAGCAAACAGCATGGTTGATGTAGTTTAATTAGAGAGAGTCACCCAGAAGCAAATCTTCTCTGTTTTAGAATGCATTTGAGGAGTCTGCCTTTGTTACAAAACAAGGGGAAACTGGCCTGCATGGGGAGGGTGAAGGGCTCCAAAGTGTAGGGGAAAAAAGCTTTTGTTTTTCTTTTTTTAAAGACTGTTTTTAACATGGACCATTTTTAAGTCTTCATGGAATTTGTTACAATATTGTTTCTGTTGTTTATGTTATAGCTTTTTGGCTGGGAGGCATTTGGGATCAAAGCATTTTGACCAAGGATCGAACCTGCAACCCAGGCACTGGAAGCAGAAGTTTTAACCACTGGACCACCGTGGAAGTCCCAAAGCTTCTGTTTTTCAAGCAAGGTTTTCTAGTTCAAGGAAACAGCAGGTAGTGAGGCTGTCACTTGGAAAGAACTGAGTCTTTTTATACAAAGAATCCAGAGCCTCTGGGAGAGGTTTCAATAGTCCAACTCTGCTCCCAGAGTCTTGAAGTTAAGAAAACTCTGGACCAACTAGGGTGGTCCTGGAGACAGTAACCTGGAGGGAAGGGCCCATCTGGCTGAGGACATGGGGTCTGTGAAGGAACTGGACAAAGTTGATGGAGATGGGGAAAGTGCTGGTTTCAGCACAGTGTGCAGCTGACGAATCTGGCCTCAACAGTTGTGTTTGGAAGTGCTTAAGCCTATAAGTAAGCATCAAGAGAACTTTGTCAACCAACTGAATCATCAGTCTCTGATAAGCGTTTGGAAATTCTGGTGTTTACAAATATAACCACCCTGGCTGGAGTCCTTAAACAACTGTGTTCTTAAGAAGAATAATAGAACTGTGTTCTATTATTTTTTCAAAGGCAAATGGGGTTAGGTGGGAAAGACTGGGAGTTTGGGATTAGCAGATGCTGGATAAACAAAGTGCTACTATATAACACAGGTAACTAGATTCAATATCCTGTGGTAAACCACAATGGAAAAGGAGATGAAAAAGAACATATGGATCTATAACTGAATCACCTTCCTGTACAGCAGAAATTAACACAATATTGTAAATCAACTATACTTCAATTTTTTTTTAATGACAAATAGGTACTAGGGACATTAATTGAGCAAATAAGAGGATACAATCATCTGCCCCTAGTTTTGAGGCAGTGATGCACATTTGGAAACATCCCATGTGAACTTACAAAATTTTATTTTTTATATCAGCTCACTCACTCACATCACTCACCCAGCTGACTGTGGCTCTTTGTTTCCTAGGTAATGAGAAAGCCTCAAACTCAAATGCCTTCAGGAATGAAACAGCTGTCACATACTAAGGAATGCATGTGACCATGGCAAACTAAAGGGTACACCTTTTGCCCAAGGAACTCAATTCAATGATAGTTAAAAATCTGAAATAAGACAAAGAAAAAAATATCATAAGCCTATACGTTGAAGTCAGCACCTCAGCTGTCACTTGGATACTGCACAATTTCAGCAGAGCTAGAACCTGTCCTGATTTATTCCTATCTATTTCTGCTTTCCAAAGATGACTGACAAAATGTAATCCACTGGAGAAGGCAATGGCAAACCACTTCAGTATTCTTGCCTTGAGAACCCCATGAAGAGAATGAAAAGGCAAAAAGATAGGACACTGAAAGATGAACTCCTCAGGTCAGTAGGTGCCCAATATGCTACTGGAGATCAGTGGAGAAATAACTCCAGAAATAATGAAGAGATGGAGCCAAAGAAAAACTAACACCTAGTTGTGGAGGTGACTGGTGATGGAAGCAAGGTCCGATGCTGTAAAGAGCAATATTGCATAGGAGCCTGGAATGTCAGGTCCATGAATCAAGGCAAATTGGAAGTGGTCAAACAAGAGATGGCAAGAGTGAATGTCGACATTCTAGGAATCAGTGAACTAAAATGGACTGGAATGGGTGAATTTAACTCAGATGACCATTATATCTACTACTGCGGGCAGGAATCCCTCAGAAGAAATGGAGTAGCCATGATAGTCAACAAAAGAGTCTGAAATGCAATACTTGAATGCAATCTCAAAAAAGACAGAATGATCTCTGTTCATTTCCAAGACAAACCATTCAATATCACAGTTATCCAAGTCTATGCCCCAACCAGTAATGCTGAAGAAGCTGAAGTTGAACGGTTTTATGAAGACCTACAAGACCTTGTTGAACTAACACCCAGAAAAGATGTCCTTTTCATTTTAGGGGGCTGGAATCCTAAAGTAGGAAATCAAGAAACACCTGGAGAAACAGGCAAATTTGGCCTTGGAATGTGGAATGAAACAGGGCGAAGACTAATAAAGTTTTACCAAGAAAATGCACTGGTCATAGCAAACACCCTCTTCCAGCAACACAAGAGAAGACTCTACACATGGACATCACCAGATGGTCAACACCAAAATCAGATTGATTATATTCTTTGCAGCAAAAGATGGAGAAGCTCTATACAGTCAACAAAAACAAGACCAGGAGCTGACTGTGGCTCAGATCATGAACTCCTTATTGCCAAATTCAGACTTAAATTGAAGAAAGTAGGGAAAACCACTAGACCATTCAGGTATGACCNGCAGTAGGGCTAGGAAAGAGGGAAGTGTCAGGCATGAGGCGGACTGGGTATGAGTGACCACAAGATTTGTTCGGTTGGCTCAATAGAATAAGGAAGTTCCTGAGGTCAGGGAGAATAGGGAACTCCAAGACAGCTGCAAACAGGAAGTGTACACGAAGGATGTTTACAGAGTGCATGTTCATAAGTAAGAAAATGTGCCTCTGTTTGATCATAAATAGTTATTATGAAATTCCATGTGACTTTTCTCAGGAGAAAACTGCAACCACCTGCTCTAGCCAGAAATTCGTGTATAGGCCTGGCTTTGTGGGAATTTGCCTGGCTTTTTGTGGCTGCCATCCAAAACTGGTGACCACAGAGTCAAAGCTAAATATAAGCTAAAATTAAATTACTTCCCTTCTTTGTTTTTGTAGGTCTGCTGAATGAGGACATTTTAGCAGTGATTTTATATTCATTAGCAGAATGGAAAGTCACAGCAAGTCAATCATAGTCATAATGAAAGTCCCAAGACATTCTTGCACATTTTTCCACAATCCCTTATATTTAGTTGGGATAAAATACAGGATCTCTAGTGACATAACAATACTATGTGTTCAGTTGCTCAATTGTGTCTGACTCTATGTGATCCCGTGGACTGTAGCCCACCAGGCTCCTCTGTCCAAGGGATTTTACAGGAAAGAATGCTGGAGCAGGTTGCCATTTCCTACTGCAGAACATAATAATACTATAAATAGAGGTAAATGCACTTTAGCTCTCGATGTGAATGGATATTGATGGTAGAAATGTATGAGTCAATGTTCAGTAGCTTCCAAAGAACAATATCTAAAATTCTATCTACAAAAACGGACTTTTCAGGATTAAACTTCAAGCTCTTTTAACTTTTTTCATATTTATATGAAAACTATTTCTCTAGAAATAACTAAGGAAAAACACAAGTGTTTTCAAAGGGAAGAGACTCATGAGCAACACTCACAAAAAATGGAGAGTGAGGGAGTTTGTTAAATATGGATGTGTGAGAAGATTGAACAGAGGAGTATTTAGAAGCGAATAGAGTCAGTGATTCTAAATCTTTCTTAAACTCCTACCTACAATCTACAGTTACACTTTTTGCTTCATGGGGAGCTCCAGTACTTTGGCTACCTGATGCAAAGAGCCGATCGGGGAAAAGACCCCGATACTGGGAAAGATTGAAGGCAAAAGAAGAGTGCGGCAGAGGATACGAAGGTTAGATAGTATCACCAACTCAATGGACATGAGTTTGAGCAAGCTCCGGGAAACAGAGAAGGACAGGGACGCCTGGCATGCTGCAGTCCATCAGGTGGCAAGGAATCGGACATGACTTAGCAACTGAACGCCAGCAATAATAGTTCATCCTCCAGAAGCATGCAACCCTTCCCACCAATTTTTATAGTTCTTTGTATCTGGTCCCAGTTTAAGAATAGATGCAGGCATATAACAAAACCAAGGTTGTTTCCAACACAGCCAGTAATTTTCTGTGAACAATCCCAGGCAAGTTTAACTCTCTTCATAAGAACCATAACATATTCAACTGCACCAACCAGTTCCTCCTACTGTGGGTGAGCTCTCATGATAAAAAAGGAGGATGAGAAAATTAAATTTTGAGCATATTATTTATCAAGGAGAAATATTCTCATAGGTTGTAGCTATTTCAAAGTGCCGCATAGAACAATTACCAATAACATCTGTCTAGTAAAAGAAAACTTCTACCAAGAAGAGACACCAGTTATTAGACCCTTCTACCACTTACGTGCCATATTTTTGCAAATCAGGTGAATCTTCTAGTCCTCTATGATATGGTCCATGAGGGATTCTAAGATGCATTTCTTTGAAATAGTTTAAAAAATTATTCATTTACAAAATACAAACATGCCCGCAAACAATCACAAAAGAGGGTGGTATGTTAAGTGGGAAGATGAGGATTCCTCAGACACACAATAAACACCCAATGTAAACTAATAGAAGAGGAAGGTTAGGGAGACTTTCCTCAGGGTGAATAGGAGTGTGCGATCCTAAAGGACCAGAAAGAAGGGATTGGACCCTTCTTTGACTGAAGGCCTTGGGAAGAGAGGACAAGTGCAGGGCACATTCTAGGTACCAAAAGAAATGGATGCAGCATCAGTGGTGGACAGAAACACGGACAGAGGGGAAAGCAGGAGAGACGGTACTTCCTATCATAGTTACTTTCCCAGTCATAGTTTAGCCAAACAGGATGGAAATGCCAAAGATGTGGTTGGGGAAATAAGGGAAGACCAGATTTGGCAGAGCTAGACCTACTATCAGTTTTGTTTTGTTTTTTAACAAGAATTTTGTTCTCCTCAGGGGGAAACAAATGAAGCCACTTAAAAACTTTTGGCTTCTGAACCTTCCTCCCACTTCCCACCCCATCCCACCCCTCTAGAACACCAGGTTTGAGTTCCTAGCATCATACGGCAAAAAAGGAAGGGACATATGTATGCCTATGGCTGATTCATACTGATGTATGGCCGAAACCAACGCAATATTGTAAAGCAATTATCCTCCAATTAAAAGTAAATAAATTTTTTTTTAAACTTACAGCCTCTGAAACTAACAAAAAGAACTGCATCTCAGGACAATCACTCCAATTGCACTGTCCAGGAGAAAGGAGGTAGTGAGTGTTAGACCAGAATAGTGGTACCTTGATAGTAGAGACAGAAATAAACGGATGGAACTGAGATGCATTTAAGAAGCAGACTCAGAAGGATGTGGTGAGTACGGGGCTGTGAGATTGAAGGAAGAGGGAATTAGGTTGGGGATACAGCGAGATACAGGAGACAAGAAATAGAGATCCAGGAAAAGAGTGGTTAATTAGGAGATTGACAGTGAGAGGGAAGTCAGGTGTGCAGAGAGAAAGGAGGGTGTTGACAAAGATCATATTTAAATACACTGAGTATCCTCTGAGATGTTGCCTTCAAGGACCCAGCCAAGATTTCCAGGATGGACCTTAGAAGAAAGATGTACAGGGAGGCCTGGCGTGCTGCAGTCCACAGGGTCACAAAGAGTTGGACAAGACTGAGAGACTGAACTGAACTGAATTCAGCCTCAGTTCTAGGTCCTAAACACCCAGAGATAACTAAGACAAATCCTCAACAAGGTCCCAAATGCAATTTGATACTCTCAACATAATTGGTTCAGATTCCTCTCTCCTGTCAGAGACACTTTATAACATTGCTAGACAAACACATTTTTCCCTTCCTTAAAGGTTTTTGTGTAAAGCCTATAAGACTCATTTCTTCTATCTTGTTAGAAAGGTGTTTATACCTTTACCAGCTCCTGCCTCCCCACGTCTCTCCCTCTTCGTTCTCCTCCACTTCAGTCCCCGAGCACCTGCAAAGCCTGGCTCACATCTCTGACTGCACCTTGTGCACCATGCCCCAGCAGAGTTCCTGGCACACCGGTTCCTTTTCCTGTGTTTAACGATTTCTACTGAGTTGTGTTGGCCTGGAATTCTGGTTAACGTTCCTGATCTTTCTCTTTGTGAGCTGATATGGTTCTTTGGACGTAAACCCAAGGTTCAGAGGTCCTGCCTGCTGTTTGGTTTGGCGTGACATTTTGATTTTGCTTTTCCTTTCTGTAAGCGGAGTGCCCTGTACTGTTCTCTCCCCCATAAACAAATGTTTCTGCACGAAGATGCAGTTTCTTTTCTGCACTTTCAGCTCCTCAAGCTTGTGGTTTTTTCCTACTTGTTTTCATTTTGTCCCATCTTCTTGTTACTTATCATTCCCTTGATACTTTAGAAAGTAAATTTCTGCACAGCTTCTCTTAGAAAGGTGAGAAATTTAGAGTGTAAAACTGAGTAGTAGAAGAGACGAGAAGGAACTCATGCATTAGAGACCTCATCTTTAGAAAAAACTCAATCCCCATCAACCATTAAAAAGTATCAATAGAAAGATTTTGGCTGCAGGACAGAAGTCCTTCCTATATCTAGCTCATTTGCCCCACTCTGTTCGCCTATTTTTAGTCTTCAAATTATGTTTTTCTTTCATCAGAGAAAATATCCATTTATGCGATAGGTCATTTTTAGCCACTTCTTATGTAAGAAGTAGCTCTCAATTTTCTCTAAACATTTATTTCTCACACAATTTCCACTCTGAGTTTTCATTTTAATTAGCGAAATCCATCCTCGTTCCTGCAGCCATAAGACAATTCCAACCAGAGGTACATTCAGCTTAGCCAATACAAGCACTCCTTTTCCTTCTCACTCATTTCTTTCTCACTAGATTCTCAAAGGGCACAGTGTTTATGGCTCACCAGACAACACTGCCTTTAGGAATAACGTTTGAAAAGTATAGATAACCTAATTTTTTGTTATTTCGTTGCTTAGTCGTGTCCAACTTAGTGACCCCATAGGCTGTCTATGGTATTTTCCAGACAAGAATACTGGAGTGGGTTGCCATTTCCTTCTCTAAAATAACTTAATTAAACTTCATATACTTCTTTTTTTGACTTTTTACTTTGTCTTGGGGTATAGCCAATTACCAGTGTTGTGACAGTTTCATATGGACAGTGAAGGGACTCAGCCAAACATACAAATGTATCCACTCTCTCCCTAAACTCCCCTCCCATCCAGGCTGCCACTTAACACTGAGCAGAGTTCCATGTGCCATACAGTAGATCCTATCCATTTTAAATATAGCAGCAAAACACCATATACTTTTGAATCTGTTTTCTAAATACATATTAAATTTCAGGGGTGAAAAAGAAAAGTCAAAATCCAACTTATTCCCACTCATTTTGATTTTACATACTTTTCCTTTGCTGAAATTCTAGCATTACAACACTTTGTAAATATGGGATGAAGTGCACTCTCAGAGGCTAGTCAGATTTGTCGTTCATGCTTCTGACCTGATTACTAAATTATGCCTGCAATAACAGTCTATTTTGATTATTTCAAAATGAAACACTTACAGAATAGAAAGAGACACAAGTACCCCAATGTTCATTGCAGCACTGTTTATAATAGCCAGGACATGGAAACAACCTAGATGTCCATCAGCGGATGAATGGATAAGAAAGCTGTGGTATATATACACAATGGAGTATTACTTAGCCATTAAAAAGAATACATTTGAATCAGTTCTAATAAGATGGATGAAACTGGAACCAATTATACAGAGTGAAGTAAGCCAGAAAGAAAAACACCAATACAGTATACTAACACATATATATGGAATTTAGAAAGATGGTAATGAGGACCCTGTATGCAAGACAGCAAAAGAGACACAGATGTGTAGAGTGGACTTTTGGACTCTGAGGGAGAGGGAGAGGGAGAGTGTGGGATGATTTGGGAGAATAGCATTGAAATATGTATACTATCATGTAAGAAATGAATCGCCAGTCTATGTTCGATGCAGGATGCAGGATGTTTGGGGCTGGTGTATGGGGATGATCCGGAGGGATGATGGAGGGTGGGAGGTGGGGGGGGGGGGTTCATGTTTGGGAGTTCATGTACACCCATGACAGACTCATGTCAATGTATGCCAAAACCAATACAGTACTGTAAAGTAAAATAAAGTAAAAAAAAAAAAAAAAAAAAAAGAAACACTTAAAATCACAATTCATTTTGTTACTAAGTGAATATGAGTAAATCATAAATATGAATAACATTGAAAGCCCAGGCAATTCCAATTGTTCCCAAATCATCATCCACCCCACCCCACCCCAAGTCCATTGTTTAACATACTTTCCACAACCATTATTCCATGATGATTTGGTTCCAAGGCTGAGGGGAAACTCTATTCAACCCTTCTTGGAGGAAGGCTACCACGTGAATTCCTAAGGGAAACACATTTAGAGTTCCAGTTTGGACTGTAACAAGTGCGTCCACATTTCCACAGCTAAAAAATTCAGCTCTGCTCTGACATCAAGAAGAAACGTGTGAAAAGATGGGTTAGCGTAGAGACTGCTCTGGTGGCCCAGTGACTAAGATGGGTTAGCGCTGGCAGTAGGGCTAGGAAAGAGGGAAGTGTCAGGCATGAGGCGGACTGGGTATGAGTGACCACAAGATTTGTTCGGTTGGCTCAATAGAATAAGGAAGTTCCTGAGGTCAGGGAGAATAGGGAACTCCAAGACAGCTGCAAACAGGAAGTGTACACGAAGGATGTTTACAGAGTGCATGTTCATAAGTAAGAAAATGTGCCTCTGTTTGATCATAAATAGTTATTATGAAATTCCATGTGACTTTTCTCAGGAGAAAACTGCAACCACCTGCTCTAGCCAGAAATTCGTGTATAGGCCTGGCTTTGTGGGAATTTGCCTGGCTTTTTGTGGCTGCCATCCAAAACTGGTGACCACAGAGTCAAAGCTAAATATAAGCTAAAATTAAATTACTTCCCTTCTTTGTTTTTGTAGGTCTGCTGAATGAGGACATTTTAGCAGTGATTTTATATTCATTAGCAGAATGGAAAGTCACAGCAAGTCAATCATAGTCATAATGAAAGTCCCAAGACATTCTTGCACATTTTTCCACAATCCCTTATATTTAGTTGGGATAAAATACAGGATCTCTAGTGACATAACAATACTATGTGTTCAGTTGCTCAATTGTGTCTGACTCTATGTGATCCCGTGGACTGTAGCCCACCAGGCTCCTCTGTCCAAGGGATTTTACAGGAAAGAATGCTGGAGCAGGTTGCCATTTCCTACTGCAGAACATAATAATACTATAAATAGAGGTAAATGCACTTTAGCTCTCGATGTGAATGGATATTGATGGTAGAAATGTATGAGTCAATGTTCAGTAGCTTCCAAAGAACAATATCTAAAATTCTATCTACAAAAACGGACTTTTCAGGATTAAACTTCAAGCTCTTTTAACTTTTTTCATATTTATATGAAAACTATTTCTCTAGAAATAACTAAGGAAAAACACAAGTGTTTTCAAAGGGAAGAGACTCATGAGCAACACTCACAAAAAATGGAGAGTGAGGGAGTTTGTTAAATATGGATGTGTGAGAAGATTGAACAGAGGAGTATTTAGAAGCGAATAGAGTCAGTGATTCTAAATCTTTCTTAAACTCCTACCTACAATCTACAGTTACACTTTTTGCTTCATGGGGAGCTCCAGTACTTTGGCTACCTGATGCAAAGAGCCGATCGGGGAAAAGACCCCGATACTGGGAAAGATTGAAGGCAAAAGAAGAGTGCGGCAGAGGATACGAAGGTTAGATAGTATCACCAACTCAATGGACATGAGTTTGAGCAAGCTCCGGGAAACAGAGAAGGACAGGGACGCCTGGCATGCTGCAGTCCATCAGGTGGCAAGGAATCGGACATGACTTAGCAACTGAACGCCAGCAATAATAGTTCATCCTCCAGAAGCATGCAACCCTTCCCACCAATTTTTATAGTTCTTTGTATCTGGTCCCAGTTTAAGAATAGATGCAGGCATATAACAAAACCAAGGTTGTTTCCAACACAGCCAGTAATTTTCTGTGAACAATCCCAGGCAAGTTTAACTCTCTTCATAAGAACCATAACATATTCAACTGCACCAACCAGTTCCTCCTACTGTGGGTGAGCTCTCATGATAAAAAAGGAGGATGAGAAAATTAAATTTTGAGCATATTATTTATCAAGGAGAAATATTCTCATAGGTTGTAGCTATTTCAAAGTGCCGCATAGAACAATTACCAATAACATCTGTCTAGTAAAAGAAAACTTCTACCAAGAAGAGACACCAGTTATTAGACCCTTCTACCACTTACGTGCCATATTTTTGCAAATCAGGTGAATCTTCTAGTCCTCTATGATATGGTCCATGAGGGATTCTAAGATGCATTTCTTTGAAATAGTTTAAAAAATTATTCATTTACAAAATACAAACATGCCCGCAAACAATCACAAAAGAGGGTGGTATGTTAAGTGGGAAGATGAGGATTCCTCAGACACACAATAAACACCCAATGTAAACTAATAGAAGAGGAAGGTTAGGGAGACTTTCCTCAGGGTAAATAGGAGTGTGCGATCCTAAAGGACCAGAAAGAAGGGATTGGACCCTTCTTTGACTGAAGGCCTTGGGAAGAGAGGACAAGTGCAGGGCACATTCTAGGTACCAAAAGAAATGGATGCAGCATCAGTGGTGGACAGAAACACGGACAGAGGGGAAAGCAGGAGAGACGGTACTTCCTATCATAGTTACTTTCCCAGTCATAGTTTAGCCAAACAGGATGGAAATGCCAAAGATGTGGTTGGGGAAATAAGGGAAGACCAGATTTGGCAGAGCTAGACCTACTATCAGTTTTGTTTTGTTTTTTAACAAGAATTTTGTTCTCCTCAGGGGGAAACAAATGAAGCCACTTAAAAACTTTTGGCTTCTGAACCTTCCTCCCACTTCCCACCCCATCCCACCCCTCTAGAACACCAGGTTTGAGTTCCTAGCATCATACGGCAAAAAAGGAAGGGACATATGTATGCCTATGGCTGATTCATACTGATGTATGGCCGAAACCAACACAATATTGTAAAGCAATTATCCTCCAATTAAAAGTAAATAAGTTTTTTTTTAAACTTACAGCCTCTGAAACTAACAAAAAGAACTGCATCTCAGGACAATCACTCCAATTGCACTGTCCAGGAGAAAGGAGGTAGTGAGTGTTAGACCAGAATAGTGGTACCTTGATAGTAGAGACAGAAATAAACGGATGGAACTGAGATGCATTTAAGAAGCAGACTCAGAAGGATGTGGTGAGTACGGGGCTGTGAGATTGAAGGAAGAGGGAATTAGGTTGGGGATACAGCGAGATACAGGAGACAAGAAATAGAGATCCAGGAAAAGAGTGGTTAATTAGGAGATTGACAGTGAGAGGGAAGTCAGGTGTGCAGAGAGAAAGGAGGGTGTTGACAAAGATCATATTTAAATACACTGAGTATCCTCTGAGATGTTGCCTTCAAGGACCCAGCCAAGATTTCCAGGATGGACCTTAGAAGAAAGATGTGAGCAGAGAGATGATTCATGGGCTCTGCTTAGTCGCTCAGTCACGTCCAGCTCTTTGCGATCCCATGGACTGTAACCCGCCAGCTTTCTCTGTCCATGTAGGTTCTTCAGGCAAGAATAATGAAGTGGGTTGTCATGCCCTCCTCCAGGGGATCTTCCAGGTCCAGGGATCAAACCCAAGTCTCCCGCGTTGCAGGTGGATTCTTTATCATCTGAGCCACCACGGATGGGTTAATTGATCATTTTGTTGAAAGAGCTCTTAAAAGATTGGACTCTGGATTAGGTAAAAAGTAGGCCCTTTTCAGTCATATTTTTCCCTATTTGGAGTTGTTTTTTTTTCAAGTATAAGGATTGGGGTGTGTGTGAGTATGTGTGTGTGTTCTGACAGCCAGAAAATAAATTACATTGAAAACTTTTTTTTGTAATTCTAATGTCATTCAAAAGGAATACCGTCACTTGAAATATTAAAGGCAATATTGTCTAATAGGCACTTGCCTAGGACTTGCTCAACTTGAAAATAAATACAAAAAGAAATATGCAGGTTAATTATTGTACCAACCAAAATAATGTTTTCCCTTTATTGTTTCTGAGGCATCAGACTATGGGACAGCATTCAAAGAAAGATTTTATCTTCTTTGTTCATTCAGACTTTTCTTCAAGATCCTAAATGCACCATTTTAACTTTTTCTTTACTGCCATTTGCTATTGTAATACTCCTCTTCCTTTCTTTTTCCCGCCTTCCCTCACAATCTCGCTCGTTCAAAAAAAAAAGAAAGAAAAAAAAAAAAGCCTTTTCAATGCGCTAAGGGGTGTTGTTTGTGGTGTGGAGCTATCAATAAATGAACAGTTTTTCTAAAATAGACTATTTTCTGTGCAACTAGACTGGATACCCCCTCCACTGGACACTGACCTGTCTCCTATCACGTTCCAGGCTCAAAGCCAAGCATTTTTTAGACATCTTTCCAGAATGAATGAAATGGACAGGAAAAGGACAACTTGAGACTCTTCAGAGGTTCAGAGAGAAAGGAGATGGAATACGTTCCCGCCATTCCCAAAGAAACCTCCTCGTAGAGCTTATATACAAAACTGAATTCTCCCACAGAAGCATGCGACCTAGACAGCAGTTCGAGCGGATGAGGCAATCGAACTGAAAGAAGGTTTTGTTTTTGTTTTTCCCCTCTCTGTCAAGGGCACGTGTTTCTATTTCCTGGGAGCCTTTCATTTTCTAAATATATTCCACCACACCCCATCCAAGTGCAATCTCATGTCAACTTCCCTCAGCCAGTTGCCACAAGTGGTCTAGTGCCATCCAGACCGAGCTGAAGCACAATGAAGAAGTCAGAGAAGTCAGAAAGGAAACAGCAGTCATCTGAAGCTGGTGGTTTCTCTTGTAAAGTTTACGAAAACATGTGACAATGTAATTATGTTGTCAGAGCCCCTCCCTGGAAGGAGCCTGTGCTAGTGAAGTGCTCTGAAGCTTAATCTTTACAATAACCTGCTTCCTTTTCCTCACATGTGTAACAGGGATAATATTGATCAAGCTTCTTGAAAGGTTTGAGTGGGGAAGATTCACACAAACACTTTGAAAGGAAAGGCTCCTGGGAAAGTAGATACATGTACCCTTGACATAGGAACTTGGAAGATTTGCCCGCAAACCTATCATCTCAGTGAATATAAAAATCAATCTCTTCTGGTTTATTTCCATCAGTGCTTTCTTTTCCTTTTATCCTAACTCTTACATAGAATTCTGGTATCTCTTTCCTCCACTTGGCTTATATTTTGTTCATTTTCCTAGGGTTCATTTCCTGTATTTTCTGTTCTTTTTTTTTTTAAACTCCCTCGAGCTCCTTCCCTCCCCCGTTCAACTCGCAACTCCTATGTTTTGTGTCCACTGATATGACCACCAGGGCTTCCCTGGTGGCTCAGCAGGAAAGAATCCGCCTGCAATTCTCCTGCCTGCAGGAGATGCAGTTTTGATCCCTGGGTTGGGAAGATCCCCTGGAGGAGGGCATGGCAACCCACTCTAGTATTCTTGCCTGGAGAATTCCACGGACAGAGGAGTGTGGTGGGCTACAGTCCATAGGGTCACAAAGAGTCGGACACAACTAAGCGATTTAGCGTGCATGCATGCATAGCTGCTGGTAGCCACAGAGCTGCTCCCATAGCTTTTCCTAAGCTGCTTTCATATCTTTAAGACCCATCAATCCAGGGGAGACAGGCAAGCCACGTGATGCTTCACTCTCCAGATGGGGTTTCAGGGTGACCCTGTCTGATCACCAGGCTCACCTTATGAAATACAACCTCTGATGAAATTCATGGCAAGCAAACTCCCTGCTCAGCATGGGGCAACGGGTGATGGATGGGCTGGTGATGATGGATAGCTCCTCTTTCACCCTCAGTCCATGAATTCTGGTTCAGGAGACTCCCCTAGCAGGCGCTGGAGTGTCCCAGAGATAACAGCACTCAGTCGGGAGCTGGGTTGAGGGCTTATTGCTTGCTTAGGGATAGCTACTGCCCTCATTACTCAGTAAAGCAAATTACTGCTGATGCTATAATGTTTTAGTTCATTCCAGTGGTTTTTAAATTAAACAGACAGCTTGGCATATGGATCAAGATTCCAAGCACTGTAAAAAAAAAAAAAATCTCTTCTACAGTATGGACAAAACACAGAATTAAAGGGGAAGATTTATATATAGAAGCTTAATAATCCTCCTTGTCATCTGTTCATTCTTTGGGGGAAATAATCTTAATTCTGCATAGTTGATTTTTTTTTAACTACATGACCCTTTTTTAGTATTAGGAAATGAATCTGAAATCTGAATATGAAAAAAAAAAATTGGGTGACTTTGATATGTCTGCGAACCTTGTCCCATTAATCCTTATGGTGCTTCTGAAAGACATATGGAATGTATTTTTATCTCCATTTCATGGAATGTGGAACTAAGATATCCCAAAGCTCTTTAACATACTTAAGATCACACAGCGGCTCAGTAATAAAGTCAGAAGTAAAAGCCAGCTTTTCTAACAAGAAAGGCTCTGACAATTAATCAGAAACACAGCAAGTCTGCTCTTTGATGACTAGAAATTTCATCTGAAACCAGATGATGAGGTGAGAAGAATGACATTGCCACAACTGGTGATTACATTGTTTCTTTGGCAGACTGTCAGTCCTCAAACTGGTAACATAACATGCAGACCCTGCTTAGATTTGGTACATCACAGCAAAGATAACGACTCCCAAAAATTTTTATAAAGAAAATCTTATTCTACTTTATTTATTTCATTTCTAAAATTCAGGAGTCGTTCCTATGGGAAACAGAATCCATAGACCCCAGTGGAAACAGAAGTTTCAATGAATAGCTCAAGATTAGGTAAGAAGGCAGTCAAGCATCTGGGAGACTGGACCCTGTCACTTCCTAGAGCTTCTTTTTCCTTGTTCTGGAACTGACACTTGTTGTTTACTCACTCAGTCGAGTCCGACTCTTTGTGACCCCCAGGGACTGCAGCCCGCCAGGCACCTCTGTCCATGGGTTTTCCCAGGCAAGAATACTGGATCAATTGGGTTGCAATTTCCTTCTTCAGGGGATCCTCCTGACCCACAGATCAAACCCGTGTCTTCTGCATTGCAACAGGATTCTTTACTGCTAAGCCACCAGGGAAGCCCTGGAGCCAACACTGCAAAGTAGAAATAATTATACTACACGGAACAGATGTGACGAAAATCACCCTTTGTATCCCCTGTGCTTGGCCTGATGAGCAGGTATTTAATACATAATTACTGACTATGAGGGGGGGTGAAATATGTATTCAATAAATAATCACTGATATTCAAATGGGCTGCTATCACTCTGCACAACACATTTCCACCTGAAGATGATACTGATGTACCTGGAGTTCTTTCCACTGCCTAACACATTTCCAACCAAGAGAGTTCTTCCATCTAACTTCAACAAGAAGAATTTCCCATCTCTATAAATACCAAGGTTTTACACTTGTGACTACCATCACATCACTTTAATTGAACTGATAACCACTAATTCAGTGGTTTTCCAACTGTATTAAGTATAATAAGTCAAGGCTATGGTTTTTCCAGTGGTCATGTATGGATTTGAGAGTTGGACTGTGAAGAAAGCTGAGCACCAAAGAATTGATGCTTTTGAACTGTGGTGTTGGAGAAGACTCTTGAGAGTCCCTTGGACTGCAAGGAGATCCAACCAGTCCATTCTAAAGGAAATCAGCCCTGGGTGTTCTTTGGAAGGAATGATGCTAAAGCTGAAACTCCATTACTTTGGCCACCTCATCCGAAGAATTGACTCATTGGAAAAGATTCTGATGCTGGAAGGGATTGGGGGCAAGAGGAGAAGGGGACGACTGAGGATGAGATGGCTGAATGGCATCACGGACTCAATGGATGTGAGTCTGAGTGAACTCCAGGAGATGGTGATGGACAGGGAGGTCTGGCATGCTGTGATTCATGGGGTTGCAAAGAGTCGGACATGACTGAGCAACTGAACTGAACTGAACTGAATCACCTGGGAACATGTTATACGTGGATTCTCAGGTCTCTAGCAATGTTGGCTCAGATGGGAGAGCAGAACTCAACATTTAAACAAGAACCTCAGAGGGTTTTGATACAGACAGTCCAAGGAACACTCTTAGAGAGAGAAAAAAAAATGTCTATATATTGGCCCTATCACAGAAATAAAGAAATGGAGATTCAGAAAATATTCTTGCCCAAGGTAACTCATTCATTCCATCATTCAGTCATTTGAGNTCAGAGGGTTTTGATACAGACAGTCCAAGGAACACTCTTAGAGAGAGAAAAAAAAATGTCTATATATTGGCCCTATCACAGAAATAAAGAAATGGAGATTCAGAAAATATTCTTGCCCAAGGTAACTCATTCATTCCATCATTCAGTCATTTGAGAAATATCTACTATGAGTAGAGATGATCAGACCCTCCTGATGTGTGCAAAACTGAAGCCTGGTCTGGTCCCCAGTCCATTCTACTTCAAATCTTGCAGCCAGGTGTTATGGAAATTCCAAACAATACACTAGACTGGCTGGAGTGAACTCAGGAAACGCTTCATGAAACAGCCAGAATTTGGACAGAATTCTAGCCATCCAAATACAGAGAAAGGAACTGGGCCAGCAAAGATATTAATAATAAATGGCAGGTGTCCAGCACCTCCGCTTGCCCTCAGAGGACCAGGAGAGTGAGGCACAGAAAGTGCAAGGGTGATACAGCTCAGGAACCCCACTTGGCATATGTCAGGAGACCTCAAAGCCTTACCTCGTGAATCTCTTGGGCAATTCTCACTGCTACACCCAAGTCTGTCAGGATTCCCATTGGAACAGGAGAATGCCACCAGCAGTGGCCCCAGGCCTCCATACCCAAGTACTCTCGAGTCTCCATTGTCAGCCTTCTTCTAAGCACCTCCCTTCCCTCAGGCTTTTCAGCAGAAACAACCTCTTCCTCACAAACAACTTATTGATGCAGAAAAATAGGGAATATGATAGAAAGGGCTGCATGCAAAAATCAAACAAGAAGCATAAATATGATCTGGGATAATTCCTCAGGATCCAGGGACCTCAGAAGGAAGAAGAGAAATACTCATCGAGATGCAGAAGCATCGGTGGTTTCTCTGGCCACTTCGGTTCTCAGCCTGGGCTGCACGTTAGAACCACTTACGGAACTTCTGAAAAAACACCGAGGCCTTGGCATCCCCATGACCACTGGAATCAAGAGTCCTAAGGTGGAGTCCAGACATCAGTACATCCTGAAATCTCACTGGGTGTTTCCAGTATACACCCAAGAGGCTGTGAACCACTGATCTAATAAAGCAGAGCTTGAGAAAAACCAATATAGTGTAAGCACGTTGGAGCCAATGAGGTGAGATTCAGCTGGCTGTAAATAGAGTGATTCCAACCTGGGACTAAGAGGTCTGGAATAAAAGCATAAGTAATCCAAGGAGTATGGGCTTCCCAGGTGGCTCAGTGGTAAAGAATCCACCTGCCAATGCAGGAGACAGGTTCAATCCGTGGGTTGGGAAGATCCCCACAGAAGGAAACAGCAACCCACTCTAGTATTCTTACCTGGGAAATCCCATGGATAGAATAGCCTGGTGGGCTACAGGCCAAGCTGCTGCTGCTAAGTCACTTCAGTCGTGTCCAACTCTGTACGACCCCATAGACGGCAGCCCACCAGGCTCCTCTGTCCCTGGGATTCTCCAGGCAAGAACACTGGAGTGGGTTACCATTTCCTTCTCCAATGCATGAAAGTGAAAAGCAAAAGTGAAGTCGCTCAGTCAAGTCTGACTCTTAGCGACCCCATGGACTGCAGCCCACCAGGCTCCTCCACCCATGGGATTTCCCAGGCAAGAGTACTGGAGTGGGGTGCCATTGCCTTCTCCAGCTATAGGCCATGGCATCATAAAAAGTCAGACACAACGTAGTGACTAAACAACAACAAACCCAAGGAGTGCAGGTTATAAGTGTGAGGCAGCCAGTCTGAGAGCAGCACTCAGATCTTGCCTGTGGAGGACCTGAGTGGTAAGCAATGTGTGCCAGGCTAGAGAAGTCTGACTTTATAAGTAGATCAATGAATCTATTAACATGACTATCTCCACTTGTCAAATAAGGCAGCTGAATCATGCACAGGTAAACCTGCTCAAAGCTCTTATTACAGCAATTGTCCAAAAATAAATAAAGGATTGCCAAATCAAACTGGTTTTGACACAGGCTGTAGCATATATTTGATTGAATCATAAGACATCACCATTTTTGTAGGTTATAAACAGTTGAATGCAGGAAATTTCACATGGCTTAGCCTAATACATTCCCATCCAGTCTTGTCTCTGGGTTGTTTCTTACTCACATGTTTATTCGGGAAGTCTAGCTGTATCTTGGCCTGGAAGTCCTCTGTGTGTGAATGCTTTGTCGCTCAGTCGTGTCCGACTCTTTGAGACCCCATGCACTGTAGCCCGCCAGGCTCCTCTGTCCATGAAATTTCCTAGGCAAGAATACTGGAGTGGGTTGTCATGCCCTTTTCCAGGGGATCTTCCCGCTCCAGGGATTGAACCCCAGTCTCTTGTGTCTCCTGCAATGCAGGCAGATTCTTTACCACTACACCACCTGGGAAAACCAATAGTCCTCCAAAGCCTTCTGAATACTAATTTCGCCATATCAGAATTGTCTGTATTCTTTTATCAACTTGTCTTTCCATTTGTCTCAGATCAGCAATTGGTTCTATGTGATAAAGACTATAAACCAAGAGAAGAAGAGTAAATAAATGACTTTCCCTGATAACAAAATCAGGCTAATAAACTTTTTATAGGGCTATCAACCTCTGCAGGAAGAAGTGAGGTTGACCAGGTAGCTTCCAGCTTTCCATCAGAACAAGGGCAAAACTTGCAGCCAAGGAACAGAAATGAAGTCTGTGAACTTAATCTCTAATAAAATCATTAATAAAATCAAAGAAGAGGAACTTTTCTCCCCTTAGAATGTTCTGGGTATCAGGATATGCTAGAAAAAACTTTCCTGGCTCTAACATCTAAGTAAGGCTAGACTAAGGAAAGTTTAATACAATTGTCATTGTACTAATCTTATATACCATCACAGGGTCCCATTTTTTTATTTGGTCTCACTCAAAGATTACTTTGAGTAAGCTCCATGAGGCCAAGACCCCCTCTGTATATTTTTATTTGATCCCTGACTTTTTAATTTTTAGTTTTAATTAGATGATAATTACTTTACAATATTGTGATGGTTTCTGCCATCCATCAACATAAATCAACCACAGGTATGACCACCTCTGTCCTGCTCAGCTCTTGATCACAAGTGCCTGGCCCAGAACCTGATGTGGTGTTAAACTGGATACATATTTTGGAAAGAATATGTTTTAAAAAGGGACTGGGCTTCCCAGGCTGCTCAGTGATTAAGAACCTACTTGCCAATGCAGGACGGGTTTGATCCCTGGTTCAGGAAGATCACCTAGAGAAGGAAATGACAAACCAATTCAGTATTCTTGCCTGAAAAATCCCGTGGACAGAGGAGCCTGGCAGGCTACAGTCCACGGAGTCACAAAAGAGACACAACTTAGCAACTAAACAACAACAATAAATGTTTACAAAGGCAGGAGTTGTTTTATTAATAGTCACAATACAAACAATGCTGGTTTTCTAATCCCAACTTGCTGGTAACTGGCTGTGTGATACCGGACAAGTCATTTAAACTCTTCGGGCCTCCCTCTTCCTTTTGAGTGAAAGAGGGAATTGGGATGGAGCCCGTCTTCCCCTCTGTAATCCCAGTGCACGGAAGCGTGGGTGTTGGGGCTAGTCTTGTGCACAGCATGGTCATTTCTGTGCTATNTTAGTATTAGGAAATGAATCTGAAATCTGAATATGAAAAAAAAAATTGGGTGACTTTGATATGTCTGCGAACCTTGTCCCATTAATCCTTATGGTGCTTCTGAAAGACATATGGAATGTATTTTTATCTCCATTTCATGGGATGTGGAACTAAGATATCCCAAAGCTCTTTAACATACTTAAGATCACACAGCGGCTCAGTAATAAAGTCAGAAGTAAAAGCCAGCTTTTCTAACAAGAAAGGCTCTGACAATTAATCAGAAACACAGCAAGTCTGCTCTTTGATGACTAAAAATTTCATCTGAAACCAGATGATGAGGTGAGAAGAATGACATTGCCACAACTGGTGATTACATTGTTTCTTTGGCAGACTGTCAGTCCTCAAACTGGTAACATAACATGCAGACCCTGCTTAGATTTGGTACATCACAGCAAAGATAACGACTCCCAAAAATTTTTATAAAGAAAATCTTATTCTACTTTATTTATTTCATTTCTAAAATTCAGGAGTCGTTCCTATGGGAAACAGAATCCATAGACCCCAGTGGAAACAGAAGTTTCAATGAATAGCTCAAGATTAGGTAAGAAGGCAGTCAAGCATCTGGGAGACTGGACCCTGTCACTTCCTAGAGCTTCTTTTTCCTTGTTCTGGAACTGACACTTGTTGTTTACTCACTCAGTCGAGTCCGACTCTTTGTGACCCCCAGGGACTGCAGCCCGCCAGGCACCTCTGTCCATGGGTTTTCCCAGGCAAGAATACTGGATCAATTGGGTTGCAATTTCCTTCTTCAGGGGATCCTCCTGACCCACAGATCAAACCCGTGTCTTCTGCATTGCAACAGGATTCTTTACTGCTAAGCCACCAGGGAAGCCCTGGAACCAACACTGCAAAGTAGAAATAATTATACTACACGGAACAGATGTGACGAAAATCACCTTTTGTATCCCCTGTGCTTGGCCTGATGAGCAGGTATTTAATACATAATTACTGACTATGAGGGGGGGTGAAATATGTATTCAATAAATAATCACTGATATTCAAATGGGCTGCTATCACTCTGCACAACACATTTCCACCTGAAGATGATACTGATGTACCTGGAGTTCTTTCCACTGCCTAACACATTTCCAACCAAGAGAGTTCTTCCATCTAACTTCAACAAGAAGAATTTCCCATCTCTATAAATACCAAGGTTTTACACTTGTGACTACCATCACATCACTTTAATTGAACTGATAACCACTAATTCAGTGGTTTTCCAACTGTATTAAGTATAATAAGTCAAGGCTATGGTTTTTCCAGTGGTCATGTATGGATTTGAGAGTTGGACTGTGAAGAAAGCTGAGCACCAAAGAATTGATGCTTTTGAACTGTGGTGTTGGAGAAGACTCTTGAGAGTCCCTTGGACTGCAAGGAGATCCAACCAGTCCATTCTAAAGGAAATCAGCCCTGGGTGTTCTTTGGAAGGAATGATGCTAAAGCTGAAACTCCATTACTTTGGCCACCTCATCCGAAGAATTGACTCATTGGAAAAGATTCTGATGCTGGAAGGGATTGGGGGCAAGAGGAGAAGGGGACGACTGAGGATGAGATGGCTGAATGGCATCACGGACTCAATGGATGTGAGTCTGAGTGAACTCCAGGAGATGGTGATGGACAGGGAGGTCTGGCATGCTGTGATTCATGGGGTTGCAAAGAGTCGGACATGACTGAGCGACTGAACTGAACTGAACTGAATCACCTGGGAACATGTTATACGTGGATTCTCAGGTCTCTAGCAATGTTGGCTCAGATGGGAGAGCAGAACTCAACATTTAAACAAGAACCTCAGAGGGTTTTGATACAGACAGTCCAAGGAACACTCTTAGAGAGAGAAAAAAAAATGTCTATATATTGGCCCTATCACAGAAATAAAGAAATGGAGATTCAGAAAATATTCTTGCCCAAGGTAACTCATTCATTCCATCATTCAGTCATTTGAGAAATATCTACTATGAGTAGAGATGATCAGACCCTCCTGATGTGTGCAAAACTGAAGCCTGGTCTGGTCCCCAGTCCATTCTACTTCAAATCTTGCAGCCAGGTGTTATGGAAATTCCAAACAATACACTAGACTGGCTGGAGTGAACTCAGGAAACGCTTCATGAAACAGCCAGAATTTGGACAGAATTCTAGCCATCCAAATACAGAGAAAGGAACTGGGCCAGCAAAGATATTAATAATAAATGGCAGGTGTCCAGCACCTCCGCTTGCCCTCAGAGGACCAGGAGAGTGAGGCACAGAAAGTGCAAGGGTGATACAGCTCAGGAACCCCACTTGGCATATGTCAGGAGACCTCAAAGCCTTACCTCGTGAATCTCTTGGGCAATTCTCACTGCTACACCCAAGTCTGTCAGGATTCCCATTGGAACAGGAGAATGCCACCAGCAGTGGCCCCAGGCCTCCATACCCAAGTACTCTCGAGTCTCCATTGTCAGCCTTCTTCTAGGCACCTCCCTTCCCTCAGGCTTTTCAGCAGAAACAACCTCTTCCTCACAAACAACTTATTGATGCAGAAAAATAGGGAATATGATAGAAAGGGCTGCATGCAAAAATCAAACAAGAAGCATAAATATGATCTGGGATAATTCCTCAGGATCCAGGGACCTCAGAAGGAAGAAGAGAAATACTCATCGAGATGCAGAAGCATCGGTGGTTTCTCTGGCCACTTCGGTTCTCAGCCTGGGCTGCACGTTAGAACCACTTACGGAACTTCTGAAAAAACACCGAGGCCTTGGCATCCCCATGACCACTGGAATCAAGAGTCCTAAGGTGGAGTCCAGACATCAGTACATCCTGAAATCTCACTGGGTGTTTCCAGTATACACCCAAGAGGCTGTGAACCACTGATCTAATAAAGCAGAGCTTGAGAAAAACCAATATAGTGTAAGCACGTTGGAGCCAATGAGGTGAGATTCAGCTGGCTGTAAATAGAGTGATTCCAACCTGGGACTAAGAGGTCTGGAATAAAAGCATAAGTAATCCAAGGAGTATGGGCTTCCCAGGTGGCTCAGTGGTAAAGAATCCACCTGCCAATGCAGGAGACAGGTTCAATCCGTGGGTTGGGAAGATCCCCACAGAAGGAAACAGCAACCCACTCTAGTATTCTTACCTGGGAAATCCCATGGATAGAATAGCCTGGTGGGCTACAGGCCAAGCTGCTGCTGCTAAGTCACTTCAGTCGTGTCCAACTCTGTACGACCCCATAGACGGCAGCCCACCAGGCTCCTCTGTCCCTGGGATTCTCCAGGCAAGAACACTGGAGTGGGTTACCATTTCCTTCTCCAATGCATGAAAGTGAAAAGCAAAAGTGAAGTCGCTCAGTCAAGTCTGACTCTTAGCGACCCCATGGACTGCAGCCCACCAGGCTCCTCCACCCATGGGATTTCCCAGGCAAGAGTACTGGAGTGGGGTGCCATTGCCTTCTCCAGCTATAGGCCATGGCATCATAAAAAGTCAGACACAACGTAGTGACTAAACAACAACAAACCCAAGGAGTGCAGGTTATAAGTGTGAGGCAGCCAGTCTGAGAGCAGCACTCAGATCTTGCCTGTGGAGGACCTGAGTGGTAAGCAATGTGTGCCAGGCTAGAGAAGTCTGACTTTATAAGTAGATCAATGAATCTATTAACATGACTATCTCCACTTGTCAAATAAGGCAGCTGAATCATGCACAGGTAAACCTGCTCAAAGCTCTTATTACAGCAATTGTCCAAAAATAAATAAAGGATTGCCAAATCAAACTGGTTTTGACACAGGCTGTAGCATATATTTGATTGAATCATAAGACATCACCATTTTTGTAGGTTATAAACAGTTGAATGCAGGAAATTTCACATGGCTTAGCCTAATACATTCCCATCCAGTCTTGTCTCTGGGTTGTTTCTTACTCACATGTTTATTCGGGAAGTCTAGCTGTATCTTGGCCTGGAAGTCCTCTGTGTGTGAATGCTTTGTCGCTCAGTCGTGTCCGACTCTTTGAGACCCCATGCACTGTAGCCCGCCAGGCTCCTCTGTCCATGAAATTTCCTAGGCAAGAATACTGGAGTGGGTTGTCATGCCCTTTTCCAGGGGATCTTCCCGCTCCAGGGATTGAACCCCAGTCTCTTGTGTCTCCTGCAATGCAGGCAGATTCTTTACCACTACACCACCTGGGAAAACCAATAGTCCTCCAAAGCCTTCTGAATACTAATTTCGCCATATCAGAATTGTCTATATTCTTTTATCAACTTGTCTTTCCATTTGTCTCAGATCAGCAATTGGTTCTATGTGATAAAGACTATAAACCAAGAGAAGAAGAGTAAATAAATGACTTTCCCTGATAACAAAATCAGGCTAATAAACTTTTTATAGGGCTATCAACCTCTGCAGGAAGAAGTGAGGTTGACCAGGTAGCTTCCAGCTTTCCATCAGAACAAGGGCAAAACTTGCAGCCAAGGAACAGAAATGAAGTCTGTGAACTTAATCTCTAATAAAATCATTAATAAAATCAAAGAAGAGGAACTTTTCTCCCCTTAGAATGTTCTGGGTATCAGGATATGCTAGAAAAAACTTTCCTGGCTCTAACATCTAAGTAAGGCTAGACTAAGGAAAGTTTAATACAATTGTCATTGTACTAATCTTATATACCATCACAGGGTCCCATTTTTTTATTTGGTCTCACTCAAAGATTACTTTGAGTAAGCTCCATGAGGCCAAGACCCCCTCTGTATATTTTTATTTGATCCCTGACTTTTTAATTTTTAGTTTTAATTAGATGATAATAACTTTACAATATTGTGATGGTTTCTGCCATCCATCAACATAAATCAACCACAGGTATGACCACCTCTGTCCTGCTCAGCTCTTGATCACAAGTGCCTGGCCCAGAACCTGATGTGGTGTTAAACTGGATACATATTTTGGAAAGAATATGTTTTAAAAAGGGACTGGGCTTCCCAGGCTGCTCAGTGATTAAGAACCTACTTGTCAATGCAGGACGGGTTTGATCCCTGGTTCAGGAAGATCACCTAGAGAAGGAAATGACAAACCAATTCAGTATTCTTGCCTGAAAAATCCCGTGGACAGAGGAGCCTGGCAGGCTACAGTCCACGGAGTCACAAAAGAGACACAACTTAGCAACTAAACAACAACAATAAATGTTTACAAAGGCAGGAGTTGTTTTATTAATAGTCACAATACAAACAATGCTGGTTTTCTAATCCCAACTTGCTGGTAACTGGCTGTGTGATACCGGACAAGTCATTTAAACTCTTCGGGCCTCCCTCTTCCTTTTGAGTGAAAGAGGGAATTGGGATGGAGCCCGTCTTCCCCTCTGTAATCCCAGTGCACGGAAGCGTGGGTGTTGGGGCTAGTCTTGTGCACAGCATGGTCATTTCTGTGCTATACTCTCTCCGTGGTCTGTCCATCCGTCCTCTCTACATTTACCTAAGAGCACAGCAGAGAAGGGCAGGGAGTGCAAAGTTATGAACCAAGTTACAAAGAATTCTCAGGAGGCTTCTTGGGGTATCTGAGTTTGCCTGACCTCAGGAAACTACAATAGCAAGGCTCACAGGGACAAAGCCTTGGTATGCAGAAGTTAGATTCTTTGTGCATTATTGATTCAATTTAGGAGTAATTTCTCAATCATATTTCTATCTTTGAGTTCTGCATTTTTGTTGCAGTTCAGTGAAGATTCTATTCCTTCTCTTTTTAAAAACAATTGAAAAATTTCCATGAAAAGCCAGTTTCTCCCCAGTGGAAGGAGACCAGATAATAGCATTGTCTTAGCAAGATCAGACTGAAAGCTCTCTGTCCTTAAGAGGAGATACATTCCTGCAAGAGGTAAATGGCACATGTTCCAGGGTCCCACTCCATTCTGAAGGAGGGAAGGTGACCCCAAATACCACCAAAGTGGAAGGAGACCAGATAATAGCATTGTCTTAGCAAGGTCAGACTGAAAGCTCTCTGTCCTTAAGAGGAGATACATTCCTGCAAGAGGTAAATGGCACATGTTCCAGGGTCCCACTCCATTCTGAAGGAGGGAAGGTAACCCCAAATACCACCACTTTTAATCTTCAATTTCCCAAAGTCTTCATATTCCTTTTTACAAGGTTATAGATTGGATCAAAAGGACCACACTCTAAGTCTAAGAGAAAGGGGGGAAGGGGAAGAAAACACAGAGCAAGAAAAATCTGGCAGTCTCCATATCAACTCAACTCAAAGAAAAAAAAGGGCCCTGAACTCCAGATACACATTCCTACACATGTCTGTTCTTCCCTGGTGGCTCACTTGGTAAAGAATCTGCCTGCAATACAGGAGACCCCGGTTCGATCCCTGGGCGGGAAATATCTCCTGGGGAAGGAATGGCAACCCACTCCAGTATTCTTGCTTGGAGAATCCCATGGGCAGAGGAGCCTGGCAGGTTACCATCCATGGGGTCAAAAAGAGTCAGACATGACTCAGCGACTACACAACAACAGGATTTTGTGCATCAGATCAGGAAATCAGGCGGAATTCATATGGGTAATTCTTCTGCTCTCTGTGGCATTGGCTGAGGTTGCTCAGGATGTATGCCTGGTGGATGGGTTGAATGGAGGGTCCAATGTGTCTTCATGCACGTGTCTGGCACCCTGGCAGGGATGGCCTGGCAGGCTGGGCTCAGCTGGGGCCACTGGCCAGAGCCCCTCTGCTGGCCTCTCCAGCACAGTGGTCTCAAGTAGTTGGACTTACATGGCTTAGTGCTCTTGGAGGAAGTTCTATAAAAAACCCAAGAGATGGAACCTGCCAGGTTCTTAAGGGCTGGCTAGGCAACCGGTACAATATCATCTCTGCCATTTTCTCCTGGTATTGCAATCACTGACATACACATTTTCAAGGTAAAGAGATGTAGACAACCCACGGCCACCCCATCCCACCTGCCCACAAATCTCTTCTTGGAAGAAGAGTCAAAGAACTCGGAGTCATGTTTAACATGCCATAGCTGGCCAGGTCCCCCCCATCCCAAGGTAACACTTCCTGAAGCATCCACATCTGCAGTTGTATGAGTCAACATAGGCTGCTGAGACCTAGAAAATAGTATAGGACATCTGCTAGAAAAAGATGGAATGCTGAAAAAGAGGGAACACTGAAACCAATGCCAGGATTGAGATGTGTGAATGTGAAGAGAAAGAGGCTGCAGTGTGATCACTCATCATTGGCTTATGACACTCATGCTGGAGACAGGATCCCCTCTGAGGAGAGAGGACAAGCAGAGCTGGGCATAGATGATTCAGACAGGTAAGTGGACAGCAGAGGATGAGATGGCTGGATGGCATCACTAACTCAATGGACATGAGTTTGAGCAAGCTCTAGGAGTTGGGGGTGGACAAGGAAGCCTGGCGTGCTGCAGTCCAGGGGTTCGCAAAGAGTCCGACACGTCCGAGAAACTGAACTGAACTGAACTGAAGTGTGACACTATGAAATGCCAATTACACTGTCCTCTGATCCCACTGGTGAGGAAACTGGGGTCACAATTCTTTTCAGGAAATGAGAGCTCTGAAAAATGGGAAGACTGTATAAAATAGGAGTTAACAATCTTTAATCTTTGCTGTTGTTTTTTCTTTTAATAATGAGAACTTTCCTACTTGAGAATTTTCGCATGTTCTTGGGAAACTTTAACAACTTTTACATACTATTTCCCTTCTGTGTGTAGGCGATGTATGTAAGCCACCGGCCCCCGCCCCACCCCTTCTTCACCCACCAAACTGCCCCTTAAGACCAGGTACTCATTCCCTATCTGCTGGGAACGTTGGTGGCTGATCCAAGGTTCTCAGCTGAGTTCCTCCCTAGGAAACACTCTGTTCTGAAAAGTGCCACCATGTTCAATGCGCAGTCCCCATCTAAACACTGGTCCGTCTCATGAGCTCGCTGATATCTTCTTACTGGCTACATTACAGTTCAACCCTTCCTTCTGCAATCTTACCTCCTCTCCTCCATAAGAAATGAACTCAAGCACACTCCCCAGTTCATTTCGGGGCTTGGCTCAAATGGTGAAGAATCTGCCTACAATGCAGGAGACCTAGGTTCGATCCCTCGGTGGGGAAGATCCCCTGGAGAAGGGAACAGCTACCCACTCCAGTATTCTTTCTTGCCTGGAGAATTCCACGGATAGAGAAGCCTGGCGCCCTACAGTCCATGAGGTCGTAAAGAGTCAGACACGACTTAATGATTTTCACTTTCCCCAGTAAGTTTCCACACACAAAGTTCCATCCCAGAACTTATTCCCTGGGAAACTCAACCATAAATAGATTGCAATCGGGGCAGCAACAATGGTGAAAGGAGGCTCTGGGTAATTTGGAAGCCCTGGGTGTGGCCAGGTGAGACAATCAACCATGCAGGGCACTTTCCAGTTACACTGCCCCCATCAGGAAAGCCTCAGAACGGCAACCAAGGAAAGGGAAGAGCTCTGAATGCTTCCTGGGGTGAACCTTATTCTCTAATCCACTCAGCTGCATGCTGGCAAGCCGGCTCTCTAGGAGGAAAAANTGCAGGGCACTTTCCAGTTACACTGCCCCCATCAGGAAAGCCTCAGAACGGCAACCAAGGAAAGGGAAGAGCTCTGAATGCTTCCTGGGGTGAACCTTATTCTCTAATCCACTCAGCTGCATGCTGGCAAGCCGGCTCTCTAGGAGGAAAAAAGCCCTGATTTCTAGCCTTTCCTAATCTCCATGTGTATGTACTCCAATCCTGGGTGGTTTCAAACCATGGACAGTTTAACAACTGGGCTCATCAAATTCCTAAATGTTTCACAATCGGCTCTTGGGGACCAGTAAGAGGCAACTCCAGTGCATCACTGCATGTGAACAGACTGTCCTGTTCAGACCTGCTTGGACCAGCCATGAGCACCAAACTCACAACAAATCTGGTATGGGCCTGTCAGTGGCCTAGGCTCGTGGTGGCATGAGAATCAGAAAAAGATCAGAGTGATTAACCAAAGCAGTCAGTTGCTCTCTGGGTGAATCTGAATGCAAAGGATATAGAGAATATGAGCAGCGGATGCCAGGGAGCAAAGCTAAGAAGGCAGCTATAGGGGCACCACAGGGGCCAGGAAGTGGTGGGAAATATGAGCAAGCCTTTGATAGTGAGAGATAACCGATCAAGGCCAAGCACAGAAACTGAAAGACACTCCAGGCGATGCATGATGCAAAGACAGGAAGAGCAGCTGAGCTGAGTTGCTTCAGTGTCAGACTCTCCTGTGAGCCTGTGGACTGCAGCCCGCCAGGCTCCAGGCGAGAATACTGGAGTGGGTTGCCATGCCCTCCTCAAGGGAATCTTTCTAGTCCAGGGATCGAACCTGTGTCTCCTAAGTCTTCTGCAGTGGCAGTCAGGTTCTTTACCACTGGTGCCACGTGGGAAGCACATACATCTTTACAATCAGCCCTGATAGTTGAAGTAATCAGAGAAAATCGCTGTTGCCTGCAAAACCAGTAGTTTATTAATCCCAGGTCACCATCTGAGCTGAACAGCCACAAGCCATAAACAAATTTAGAGTGTGTGCAAAGGTTACTGACATCATTGGAAGCAACCCAAAATAAAGACAGAGGAATCCCTGTAACGACAAGGAGAAGAAAAAGACAAAGCCATTTTCTTCTGAGGGTCTAAATGTCCATCTCGGTGGCATGATTAAGTCACTCCTTTGCCTGCTAGTGAAGAGAAAGACTGTGAGCAACTTGAGTACCGTTCCTTATTCATTCAACAACTATATAATGAGTGTCTATTCTCAGAGCCACACACTGAGTGGGACTCTGGAGATGCAATGATAACAGAAACAGATGTATTCTCCACCACAGAGCTGGTACTCTAGAGGGGGAGATAAATATTTGATCAAAAGATGTCCATAGAAAACATAAAACCCAACTGTGCCAAGTAGAAAGAAGCAGAGACATGGGGTTCCATGAGATTCACAGTGGGGTTGCGGTGATTTTACTTAGTAGATCAAAGGAGAAGCCCCTAAGAAGGGATCTGAAAATGTGTTCAAGTGAGAGAGGAGGAAAGAGTATAGAAAACCAGAAACATCACGTACAAAAGCAGGTGCAAAAGGAACATGGCAACCAGCACACTTTTGGATTCAAAGCAGGGTCTTGACCAGCATCACCTGGGAGCTGGTTAGAAGTTCAGAACCTTAAATTTCACCCCAGCTCTGCTTAACTAGAACCTGATTTTAGCAAGATCTCCAAACAATGTATACCCATTTTAAAATTTGAGAGGCTGAAAGAAGACCAATGTGGCTAGACCTAAGGAAGGGGGAGGCGGGGCATATTGTGAGTCCAGGCTGGACAGGCAGCGAGAGTCCAGTGCTCAGAGTTTCATCAGCCCCGTTTAGAACTTTGACTTTATTCTGAAAGTACTGGCAAGTCATGACGTGTTTTAATGGGGGGAGGGGCAGGAGGGAATCTAGCAGCAATATGGAAACTTTATTAGACAGGAGTGGAATTAAATGTGATTTGCAATTGGAAGGTGACTACTATGATCCAAGTTGGAGAATGTGGAAGTTTGAGCTCCAGAAATGGAAGTAGAGTTGGGAAGAAGGGAATGGACCTGGAAAAATAGCAGGAAATAAAGTCAAGACACGATGATGGTTTAGATTTGGGAAGGAGGGGGTGACAAACTATAGGATGCCTTCAGACGCACACAGATGGTTTTCATGGTCTTTGTGGACCTTTACTGTCCTATTCACAGCACTAGGCTTCCCTGGTGGCTCAGTGGTAAAGAATTCACCTGCCAGTGCAGGAGATGCAGGTTGGGTCCCTAATCTGAGAAGATCCCCTAAAGAAGGAAATGGCCACCCACTCCTGTATTCTTGCCTGGAAAACCCCCACAAAGAGGGGAGCCTGGCAGGCTACANAGATAGTATATTCAAAAGCAGAGACATTACTTTGCCGACTAAGGTCCGTCTAGTCAAGGCTATGGTTTTTCCTGTGGTCATGTATGGATATGAGAGTTGGACTGTGAAGAAGGCTGAGCACCAAAGAATTGATGCTTTTGAACTGTGGTGTTGGAGAAGACTCTTGAGAGTCCCTTGGGATGCAAGCAGATCCAACCAGTCCTTTCTAAAGGAGATCAGCCCTGGGATTCCTTTGGAAGGAATGATGCTAAAGCTGAAGCTCCAGTACTTTGTCCACCTCATGGGAAGAGCTGACTCATTGGAGAAGACTGTGATGCTGGGAGGGATTGGGGGCAGGAGGAGAAGGGGGTGACACAGGATGAGATGGCTGGATGGCATCATGGACTCGATGGACGTGAGTCTGAGTGAACTCCGGGAGTTGATGCTGAACAGGGAGGCCTGGTGTGCTGCGATTCACGGGGTCTCAAAGAGTCGTACACGACTGAGCGACTGAACTGAACTGAAGATGAAATAGTTCCAGAGATCTATTGTACAAAAATATGCACATAGTTAATTACTACAGTATTATACACTAAAAAATGGCTAAGATAGTGATTTTACCTTGTGTTCTTCACCACAATTTTAAAAAATGGGAAACAACCCAAGTGTCCAATAACAAATGAATGGATAAACAAATTCTGATATATATATACAAGGGATTCAACCATAAAAAGGAATGGAGTATAGGGTACAACCTGGGTGAAACTTGAAAACATTATGATAAGTGAAAGAAGCTGGATAAAAAAAGTAACATATTGTGTGATTCTATTTATAGAATATGTGCAGAATAGGTTAATTCATAGAGACAGAACGCAAATGAGTGGTTGCTAGGGGATAGGAGAAAGGGGAGAATGGAAAATAACTGCTTAGTGGATAAGTGGGTTTTTTTGAGGATGTAGAAAATATTTTAGAACTAGTTATAGGTTGTGGCTACACAATACTGTGAATATACTAGATGTCATTTAATTATTTGCTATAAAACCGTTAATTTTATGTTATGCAAATTTCACTTCAAAAAATTAAAGCATTAAATATTATGTTTAACGTGAAATAAATTTTGGGCTTCCTAGGTGGCGCTAGTGGTAAAGAACCCACTTGCCCTTGTAGGAGATATAAGAGACACAGGTTTGATCCCCTGGAGGAGGAAATGGCAACCCGCTCCAGTATTCTCAGCTGTATTCTCCTCCTGGACAGAGGAGCCTGGTGGGGTACAGTCCATAGGCTCACCCAGAGACAGACACGACGGAAGCAACTTAGCACACACATACAGGCCTTTTATGTTGCTGTTCAGTCCCTAAGTAGTGTCCAGCTGTTCGTGACCCCATGGCAACACTCCAGAGTCCTCCGTCCTTCACTATCTCCCAGAGTTAGCTCAAATTCATGTTCATTGAGTCAGTGACAATATCTAAACATCTCATCCCCTTCCGCCCCCTTCTCGTTTTGTCTTCAGTCTTTCCCAGCATCAGGGTCTTTTCCAGTGAGTCGACTCTTGGCATAAAGAGAACAAAGTACTGGAGTTTCAGCTTCAGCGATAGTCCTTCCAGTGATTATTCAGGGTTGATTTCATTTAGGATTGACTGACTTGATCTCCTTTTAGTCCAAGGAACTCTCAAGAGTCTTCTCCAGCAACACAACTCGAAAGCATCAATGGGCCTCGCTGGTGGCTCAGACAATAAAGAATCTGCCTGCAACACAGGAGACTCGGGTTCAGTCCCTGGGTTGGGAAGATCCCCTGGAGAAGGAAATGGCAACCCACTCTAGTATTCTTGCCTGGAGAATTCTATGGACAGAGGAGACTGGCGGGCTACAGTCCATGGGTAGCAAAGCTGGACAGGGCTGAGGGGCTGCTTTCACTTTCAACCTTCTATATGGTCCAACTCTCACATCTGTACATGACTACTGGAAAAGTCATAGCTTTGACCATACGGACCTTTGTCAGCAAGGTGATATCTCTGCTTTTTAATATAGTGTCTAGGTTTGTCATGGCTTTTCTTCCAGGAGCAAGAGTTTGAATTTCATGGCTGCAGTCACTGTCCACCGTGATTTTGGAACCCAAGAAAATAAAATCTGTCACTGTTTCTACTTTTTCCCCTTCTATTTGCCGTGAAGCGATGAGACTGGATGCCATGATCTTAGTTTTATCTGTGTGTGTGTGTATATATGTATATATATATTTGTGTGTGTATGTACTCACATGTACATACACTCATACACAGAACTCTTGGATCAGCAACCTCTTACTATATAACTAGATTAAATAAGATAACTGGGATCACCCAGTATAAATCTTTCAACTTTAAATCTCATCACCTTGCATGCAATCAAACTTTTACCTCATTTCATACTAAGAGAATGAGGTGTCTGCCTCATTTGAAGATAATTCCTCAAATCCCTCCATTCTTTCTTCCAAGCCCTCACTCTTTCAACTTTTCCTTTTCTCTTAAATATTCAATCCCTTCCTTGCTATTCTTTTCTCCTCTTTAGCCTATAAATAGTCCCAAGTCTCTTCCACCATAAAAAAAAATGGTTTTACTAACCTCCTACTGCTCCCTATAATTTGCCACCTTCCATTCTCTGCCAAGTTTCTCAAAGAGCAGTCAGCATTCACTTTCTGCTGCAATTTGCCTCCCCAAGATCAACGACTCCGTAACGTCAAATCTAATGAATATTTAAGTCTTTAAAAATGACTCTGATTTCTTTCCATTTTTCCTTTGTTGATACTATCTCCATCTACTCTTTTTCTTTTTTTTTAAGTGAAAGCAGATTTATCTAGAAAGATACACACTCCATAGAGTGTGGGCTGTCACAGAAGGCGAAAGAGGCGGCCTGTCTTCATCTTCTCTTAAAATATTCTTGTTCCCAAGGGCCTTTTTCCAGCCTACTCATGCTGCACACTCATGTGTAATTTCAATCACTCTTGTGGTTTTAACAACCACCTATATATATGAAGATGATGAATTTCTCATCTACACCTTTGACTGAGACTTCTCTCAAAGCTTCAGAAACATGCACTCAATATCTTACTCACCATTTCCACTTGGACATCCCACGGAAACCTCAGACTCAGCATGTCTAAAGTAACACATCAACTCTCACAGTGCTTTCTCCTTCTAAAGCAACAACAGCCACCCAACTGGCTAAGCCAAAAATCTGAAATTTGCCTTTGAACCTTTAAAATTCCTCACTCCACTCTCTCCTTTAGATGTATGCTAGAAATTAACCCAGTTCTGCTAATTACACCTCATATATCTCAGAATTGTAGATTAGACGATGAGATCATGTCACTCTCTGCTTAAAATTCTCTAATGGCTTTTCACTGCACTTGGCATTAAATGGAAATTCCAAGACCCCACATAATCATGGCCCCTCTGTTGCTGGGCTGTTGCCATATTGCATCCGTGTTCTTCAAATACTCGAGTTCATTCATATCTCCAGGTAGTGTCATTTGAGGTTTCCTCTTCCTGGAAATGTTTCTGCCTTCTCTCTGTGTGACTCGCTCTTTTCTTATATCTACTCAACACAAAAGCCATCTCTGAGCTCTCTAATCCTGCTCTACCACAATCACTGCCCCCCACCCCCCCCGCACCACCCACAACAAGCAGACCCTTGCAGACACACCATCACGTTTATTATCTTCACGGCACTCATCACTATTTGAATCACCTGATTTGTGAATTTCCTTATTGTCTCCACAAGCTGGAATCAAGATTGCCGGGAGAAATATCAATAACCTCAGCTATATGGTTTTTCCTGTGGTCATGTATGGATGTGAAAGTTGGACTGTGAAGAAAGCTGAGCGCCGAAGAATCGATGCTTTTGAACTGTGGTGTTGGAGAAGACTCTTGAGAGTCCCTTGGACTGCAAGGAGATCCAACCAGTCCATTCTGAAGGAGATCAACCCCGGGATTTCTTTGGAAGGAATGATGCTAAAGTTGAAACTCCAGTACTTTGGCCACTTCATGCGAAGGGTTGACTCATTGGAAAAGACTCTGATGCTGGGAGGGA
>SJYX01006503.1:164604-198977 GCA_006410675.1 Oreotragus oreotragus
TGCTAAAATGAACCCCAGTTTCACCAATTTGTAATGTGTATTGCTGATAACAAAAGGAATCAATATTTTCTTTTAATTTTCCCTAAACCATCTTGATAATTGGTGATGGTACAAAGTATATATCTAATAATCAACCCAGGAAAGTAAATCTTAGAAAAAAGTCTCATTGCTTTCTATGAAAATAAGAAATAAGACGCCTTTAAAAATCTCATTATTCTTTTCAAATATCACAAAAGTCACTAAAGAAAGTCTTCCAGATTTGATATTTAATGATTGTCAACATGCAACTGACTTGTACCTGAAATCTGCACCTTGTCTTTAATTATGCTCACTTTGTCTGCCAAGTTATTGACATTTAAAAGTACCAGTGCGCCCTCTTGTGGCACATTGCCGTTACTGTTCTTTTCTACTACTAATTTCGCAAGCAGTTTGTCGTGTGCGTTTGTTAGTCCTGTCTGATGCTTTGCCACCCCATGGACTGCAGTCCACAAAGCTCCTCTGTCCATGGAATTCTCCAGACAAGAATACTGGAGTGGGTAGCCATTCCCTTCTCCAGGGGATCTTCCCGACCCAGGAACTGAACCGGGGTCTCCTGCATTGCAGGCGGATTCTTTACCAACGGAGCTACCAGGGAAGTGCTGGTGGGACCAGCTCCCCGTAATGTCTCCCAGGGACTGCTTGGGATCCTGTTGTTTTTTTCATATACAAGCCCATCACTTACTAGTTTAACTGGGATTCCTTGAGCAAACTCCTGTAATATTCTCAGCCTTAATTTCTCACCTGTAAAATGGAGAGACTAATAATGGCGCTTTCATACAGCTGTCATGAGGACTGAATACAAGAATGAACGCCTAGCTGAGGCTGGCAGCAGAAAAGATTAACATGTGTTACAGCCAGTACTGCTAGGAGGCTTTCAAACATACCCTCACACTGTGATTTCTTAATATTCCCCCCTCTCCAGGGTTCTTGCCTGGAGAATCCCAGGGACGGCGGAGCCTGGTGGGCTGCGGTCTACCGGGTCACACAGAGTCGGACACGACTGAAGTGACTTAGCAGCAGCAGCAGCCCCCTCTCCTTTTGCCACTCCCACTTTTCAAGTGTATTCTGAATCTGTTTTCTTTAATTTTTTGGTTGTTCATATTTGCTTTTGCTTTCTCTGTGGCAATGGAAAAGCTAGCCTTAAAAGTGTGGGCTCTTGTTTCTGAAGCCTGGATTTCAACTAACTTCTTACTTCTCTAACACAAGAAGACTGCCTTTTAGGGCCAGTACCTAGAAATGTAAATAGTGGAATATTTCTGTGTTACATGGCTATGAGTCCCTGGACACCCGTTTTATTGAAGAGCTGAGAGAGACCTGATGATTAAAAAGTTTGAAGAGCAATACGAGGAGGTACTTATGTGTGTGTGTGTGTGTGTGTGTGTGCGCGCGCGCTCGCACGTGCGCGCGCTCAGTCAGGTCTGACTCTGCGACAGCATAGCCTGCGCTCCTCTGTCCATAGGATTTCCCAGGCAAGAATACTGGAGTGGGTTGCCATATCCTCCTCCAGGGGATCTTCCCAACCCAGGGATCAAACCCATGTCTCCTGCGTCTCCTGCTTGGCAGGTGGATTCTTTACCACTAGCGCCACCTGAGAAGCCCAAGGAAGTACTTACTGTTTGTTTTTTCAGTGGTCAGATGATTCTTAGGCATTGATCTGGAAGTTTCTGATGCAGGTCAGGCAATTCCCACGTCACGGATCTGTCCATTTTAGAAGAAAAGTGGACAATGACTGCGGTACAACATCACTGGATAGAACAGATGCTCCAACTATTGAAGGCATTTTTTTTTTGTCCACAGCCTCATCAAACATTAAAAGTGAATTTCTAGGTCAACTCCAGCTGAAAAGTACTTATTTTAGAACCCAATTTTTTGTTTCCTTAGCAATGCTTTGACATCACATCAAGGTTCTTACACTCAAAAATAGGGCCTAAAAGGAGTCTTGATTCTTTTTGCATGGTTTATATTTGCAGATGTTAAATGTCTTTATTAGATGTAGTAAGAGTAAAACATGCTAGAGAGAGAGAGATGATTCCAAATAGACTACTCCAGATAATATTTAATAAATAAGTTTTTAACTATACCCTTGTTGGTATCCATGACTGTTGCCTGTTACCTAGGAATTAAATGTTGAGTTGCAAGGTATCATCACTATAGTAACTGGAAGTCACTGGAATGTTGAAAATGTGGGACGATGTTAAATTTAGATCAAAGTGAGTATTTGTCACATTATCAATCCTACTCCGGCAGGAGCTAATTTTCTTCAACAGATCTTCCTTAAATATCACACGAGAGCCTCCTTTCTTTCTTTTGTGCCAATTCTCAAAATCATTCAAATTAGCAAAAAAAATTTTTTTTTGGTTTTCAGAAATAATGGTTTTGTTGTTTTTTCAAACCATAACTTAGCCATTGTTGTTGTTGTTTAGTGCCTAAGTCATGTCTGACTCTTCAACCCCATAGACTGCATCACACCAGGCTTCCCTATCCTTCACTATCCCCGAGAGCTTGCTCAAACTCATGTCCGTTGAGTCGATGATGCCATCCAACCATTCATGTCCCAGTGCTATTTCGCTTTCACTGAATGATAAACATTACAAATGCCTTGTGTTTTCTGGACACACACTTTTAAGTAGCCTTTTTTTTAAACCTCAGAAATGCCCCCATCTGACTTGCCTTGTGACTGGTCACAGTGAATCATTCAAAGCTGGCATGCTGTAGGATTCTAGTGTTTTCTGTGGCATTAACTTCCCTACCCGCAAACACACAGCCTTCAAACTACCCAGATGAGATCAAACAGTTGCTGGTGTTTATATTTTCCTAGGCATCAGAAAAAAAAAAGTCAATCCCACAAAATTAAGTGTCTTCAGGAGAAAAACAAAAAGACGTGTGGATGTCTCACGTCAAAGGCAGAAATATTTTCCATCTCTTGTTTAATGTTCCCAAACTCTAGGCAGTCTCTTTTTAAATTTTTTCCCCTTTTTCTCTATTCCCTTTCTTTCCTGCTTCTGAATTATAATTGGGAAACTGGAGGATAGAGTTGACCTTCACTTGAGCTCATTTTCAGTAATAAGCAAAGTCTAATGGAGGACTTTTCTGCTTCTTGACAAATGATCAATGCTGTTTCTTCGGAGTTCCTGACACACATCTGTGGGGTGTTGGCCATGGGCTTCCCACTGGAAGCCCCTGAAGGGGGACTGTGCTCCAAGCAGTGCGAACACATGTGTTGCTAGTCCCCTGTCTTGCTTTGTCCATGGCCCATTGTTGTCTAAAAAAAATGAATGCTCCTGACCCAACTCTTTACTAAAACTTTATGGAGGAGTTGACCTCCTTGGATTGTACCCCTGGAAGAGCCAAGTGAAGGACTGTATTTTGCCTCGGACGAGATCCCCCGGTTGAGCAAGCAGCTCCTCCCATAGGTCTGGACTGAGGAGAGGATGCTCTCAATCAGTGAGACGAGCTGGATACACTTCGTATCAAAATATACTCCCTCTCTTCTGTCCCAAAGCTTGAGGAGAATGAGGGACAGCTCATTCCCCTAAGAAACAGCCCTAGTAGTAATTAGTGCTGACACAGAGTCCAGCGGATGTCCAGAGGTGAGATATTTATTATGCCTGACAGTGCTTACAGAGTCTTCAGCGGGAGCCTGGGATCCCCTTCCTCTGCAGTCTCTTTTCTCTCTCCATGGCCCCAACGATGCCCACCCCATTCTATGGGTGCTGGCTCCATCTGGGGAGTGAGTAAGTAGTGAGATTCCTTGAGGTCATCATGATTGTTTTTCCTAGACAACTCAACCTCTGTTACACTTGCCTTCTCCCTCATAAGAAGAGGCTTATCATTTCAGCATCTTCTGATGAAACCATTCAAATAGCCCTTTTAAATGTGTGTTTAATGTGCTTAAAATTTTCTTTCACTTGAATCTTTACTAAAAGTTCCCTTCATCAGAAGTAAACAAGGAAGAAAAAAATTTTAATTATTTGTATATATGTGCTAAGCCACTTCAGTTGTGTTGACTCTTCGCAACCCCATGAACTGATGTCCACCAGGCTCCTCTGTACATGGAATTTTCCAGGCAAGAATACTGGAGTGGGTTGCTGTTTCCTTCTCCAGGGGATCTTCCTGGTCCAGGGGCTGAACCTGCATCTCCTGTGTCTCCTGCATGGCTGGCAGATTCTGTACCACTGAACCACCGGGGAAGCCCCCACATATATATACAGATGGATAGAAATAGATATATCTATTCAAGAAGTCCAAACATAATGTAGTGTCTTCTTTGAACCAAGAATTTTAGTAGGTCCTGGGAGTATAGAAATGAATAATTCATAGGAAAAATTTCAGTGTCTATGAATTCAGAAATTAACTAGAGGTGAGATGGTGGTAGTGAGTTTCCCGAGTGGCTCAGTGCTAAAGAATCTGCCTGCCAATTCAAGAGATGCAGGTTCGATTCTTGGGTCAGGAAGATCCCCTAGAGAAGGAAACGGCAGCCCATCCAGTATTCTTGCCTGGAGAATCCCGTGGACAGAAGAGCCTGGGGGGCAACAGTCCATGGGATTGCAAAGAGCAGCAGCAGCAAGGTGGGGGAGGTAAACAGACATATAAAAAGTTAATCGTAATGCAGTCCTGTAAGAACTTGCATCTAGAAATGAATAAAGTTTTGGTTAGCTCTGAAGGTGGTACCACTCCCTGGGAGAGCCTGAGAGGATATTGTTGGTCTAGGGTGGATGGGCCTTAGTCACATGGAGGCTAGCTGCAGGGCTCAGGGTAGGGTGGGAGGTAGGGACATATCCCATAGTTAGTGCTGACTCACTAGTGGGCAAAGCCAGGCCTTGGCATAGCTGGCTGCCAGGCTGGGAATCCTGGAGCTGGTGTCAGCCTAATGGTGAGTGAGGCCAGATCCTAGGGCAGCTGGCTGTGGGACCCAAGGTACACTGAAGTTGGTGTCAGCTTGCTGGGGAATGGGGTTGGGGCCCAGGGGTAGGGTTCCAGGGCTGTGCTCACTCACCCCCTGGTGGATGAGGCTGGGTCCTGGACTGGCTAACGTCCAGCGCCAGGTCCTCAGGTGGTCCGCTGGTGGGTGGGGCTGTGTCCCCGGTTCAGCTCCTGCTTGACCTGGGGTGTCACAAGACTGGTGTCAAGTGGCCAGCGGGCAGGGCTGGGTGTGGCACCAATAAGCTGGAGGGAGAATTGTAAAATGCTGCTTGCCAGCATCAGTGTCTTGTGGTAAGACAAGCCCCCCTGTGTCGCCACTCTGTGTCATGGTGGTGGGTCTAAATTGCCTCCCTCCTTTCCAGAAGGCTCTCCAAGATCAGAAAAGTGGGTCTGACCCTTTCAACATCTCCCCTGGGTCTGCAAGTGTGTGCGATGTTGTGTGCACCCTTTATAAGTGGGGTGTCTATTTCGCACAGCTCTGTGGCTCTCCCGAAAGTAAGCCCCACTGGCCTGCAAAGCCAAAGGTTCTGAGAGCTTACCTCCCCCGGGCAGGGCACCTGGATCGAGGGGCCCGAGGTGGGTCTCCGGTATCTCTCACCTTAGGAAGAGCCTCTGCAATTATAATTGGCAACCTGTTTGTGGGTTGCTCGCCTGGAGGGTGGGTCTTGACTGTACCTCCTACCTGTCTTGTTGTGGTCCCGCCTTTATATCTTTGGGCTTCCCTGGTGGCTCAGATGGTAAAGAATCTGCTTGCAATGCGGGAGACCCAGGTTTGATCCTTGGGTTGGGAAGATCCCTGGAGAAGGGAATGGCAGCCCACACCAGTATTCCTGCCTGGAGAATCCCATGGACAGAGGAGCCTGGCAGGCTACACAGGCCACGGGGTTGCAAAGAGTCAACACAACTGAACGACCAACACTTTCACTTTTCACTTTTATATCTTTAGCTGTGGACGATCTTCTCTAGCTAGTTTTCAAGTCATCCTTGTCAACAGTTGCTCTGTATATTGTTGTAATTCTGGAGTGCTCAAGGGAGGAGGTTATGCTTGGGTTTTTCCCAACCCAGGGATTGAACTCGAGTCTCTTGTGTCTCCTGCCTTGGCAGGCAGGTTCTTGACCACTAGCGCCACCTGGGAAGCCCTCTGAGCTACCATGCTGCTGCTGCTGCTGCTGCTAAGTTACTTCAGTCGTGTCCGACTCTGTGTGACCCCATAGACGGCAGCCCATCAGGCTCCCCCGTCCCTGGGATTCTCCTGGCAAGAACACTGGAGTGGGTTGCCATTTCCTTCTCCAATGCATGAAAGTGAAAAGTCAAAGTAAAGTCGCTCAGTTGTGTCAGACTCTTCACGACCCCATGGACTGCAGCCCACCAGGCTCCTCCATCCATGGGATTTTCCAGGCAAGAGTACTGGAGTGGGGTGCAAATGCCTTCTCCCTGAGCTACCATACCCCAGTACAAAATAAAAAGTTTAAAATTTGGAAAAAAAAGAATTATCCCTTAATTGTGATGTTTCTTCTTGGTAAATTTCCATCCACTAAGCCCCACCCTGCTTCTTGGCTACAAATTCCCAATTTTCCTTACTGAGTTGATTGGAGTTGATCCCAATCTCTCTCCCCTACTATAAAACCCCTTTGTAATGGTTCCTATACTTTTTGTGATAGTTCCTCTGAATAAAGTCTGCCTTAGCATGCTTTAACAAGTGTCATGAATAATTTTCTTTTTAATAGACTTCAACATATGAATTTTGGAGCAAGGGGACTCAATTCAGCTGATAATATAGAGCTTTGAAAGTTTTGAGAAAGTATGGTAAGGAAGCTCCAGTGGAGGGCTTGTCCTGAGAGAGACAAAGAGAGAAAGAGGGAGGGAGGAAGAGGAGATTCTTGGTTTTCCTAGAGCTCTGGAAGAAGGCATGGATTGACTGGGATAACCTCAAGCTCTGTACTGGGGAGTAAGGAGAAGAGAATGAAAAAAAAAAAAAAAGTTGGCATCCTGTAGGATAACACTTCTGTGTGGTTTAGGAAAAATAAACCTCAGGAAAACACAAAATCAAACAATGCTCTGACATTTAGCCCTATGTATCTCATGGCAATTGAAATGCCCACTACTATTCCATCACCAAAGAATCATGTTTCTAATGGTATTCAGTTATTGATTGCCTACTAGTTCAGTCCAGCAGAGACATTAAGGGCCCTAGCGTCAGACAATCTTGCATTTGAGTCCCAGCTATGTCACTTACCATGTGACCTTGAAAAATTCAGCTTCTAGGCACCTCATCTTCTCTTCTGGAAACTTTGAATAATGACTGTGTCTTCCGCAGATAGCTCTAGTTAGGTATATGAGATATGATTTAGTGTTAATATAGTCAGGGACTATATATAAAAGTCCCTGCATTTTTTATATTTTATCTTTTTTATTTTGGAGGGAACACAATTCAGTCCCTAAAAATACCCAAAATAATTAAAATCAGGGTCTTAAAGAGACATCTGTATACCCATGTTCATAGCAGCATTATTGACAATAGCCTAAAGGTAGAAGCAACTCAAGAGTCCATCAAAAAATAAATAGATAAAATGGGGTATATATATCAGTTTAGTCACTCTGTCATGTCTGACTCTTTGTGACCCCATGGACTGCAGGACACCAGGCTTCCCTGTCCGTCACCAACTCCCAGAGCTTGCTCAAACTCATGTCCATTGAGTCAATGATGCCATCCGACCATTCATGTCCCAGTGCTATTTCGCTTTCACTGAATGATAAATATTACAAATGTCTCATCCTCTGTTATCCCCTTCTCCTCCTGCCTTCAATCTTTGCCAGCATCAGGGTCTTTTCTAAGGAGTCAGTTCTTCGCATCAGGTGGCCAAAGTATTGAAGCTTCAGCTGCAGCATCAGACCTTCCAATGAATATTCAGGACTGATACACTATAGGATTGACTGGTTTAATTGCTTCGCAGTCCAAGGGACTCTCAAGAGTCTTCTCATACACCACAGTTCAAAAGCATCAGTTTTTCAGCACTCAGCTTTCTTTATGGTCCGACTTTCACATCCATACATAACTACTGGAAAAACCATAGCTTTGACAATTTGGACCTTTGTCAGCAAAGTAATGTCTCTGCTTTTTAATATGCTATCTAGGTTTGTCATAGCTTGTCATCCAAGGAACAAGCGTCTTTTAATTTCATGACTGCAGTCATCATCTGCAGTGATTTAGAAGCCCAAGAAAAGAAAGTCTTTCGATGTTTCTGTTGTTTCCCCATCTATTTGCCAAGAAGTGATGGGACTGGATGCCATGATCTTAGTTTTTTGAAAGTTGAGCTTTAAGCCAGCTTTTTCACTCTCCTCTTTCACATTCATCAAGAGGCTGTTTAGTTCCTCTTTGCTTTCTGCCATAAGGGTAGTGTCATCTGCATATCTGAGGTCATTGATATTTCTCCTGGCAATCTTGATTTCAGCTTGAGCTTCATCAAGCCTGACATTTCGCATGATGTACTCTGCATATTAAGTTAAATAACCAGGGTGACAGTATACAGCCTTGACATACTCCTTTCCCAATTTGAAACTAATCCCTTGTTCCATGTTTGATTCTAACTGTTGCTTCCTGACCTGCATACAGGTTTCTCAAGAGGCAGGTCAGGTGGTCTGGTATTCCCATCTCTTGAAGAATTTTCGTTTGTCATGATCCACATAGTCAAAGGCTTTGGTGTAGTCAATAAATCAGAAATAGATGTTATTCTGGAACTGTCTTGCTTTTTTGATGATCCAACAGATGCTGTAAATTTGATATCTAAGTCCTCTACCTTTTCTAAATCCAGCTTGAACATCTCGAAGTTCTAGGTTTACGTACTGTTGAAGCCTGGCTTGGAGAGTTTTGAGCATTCCTTTGCCAGTGTATGAGATGAGTGCAATTGTGCAGCAGTTTGAACATTCTTTAACATTGCCTTTGTTTGGGATTGGAATGAAAATTGACCTTTTCCAGTCCTGTGGCCACTGCTGAGTTTTCCAAATTTGCTGGCATATTGAGTGCAGCACTTTCACAGCATCATCTTTTAGGATTTGAAATAGCTCAACTGGAATTCCATCACCTCCACTAGCTTTGTTCATAGTGATGCTTCCTAAGGCCCATTTGACTTCACATTCCAGATTATCTGGCTCTCGGTGAGTGATCACATCATCATGCTTATCTAGGTCATGAAGATCTTTTCTGTACAGTTCTTCTGTGTATTCTTGCCACCTCTTCTTAATATCTTCTGCTTCTGTTAGGTCTGTACCATTCTGTCCTTTAGTGTGCCCATTTTTGTATGAAATGTTCCCTCAATATCTCAGATTTTCTTGAAGAGATTTCTAATCTTTCCCATTCTATTGTTTTCCTCTGCTTCTTTGCATTGATCACTCAGGAAGGCTTTCTTATCTCTCCTTGCTATTTTTTGGAACTCTGCATTCAGATGAGTATATCTTTCCTTTTCTCCTTTGACTTTAACTTTTCTTTTCTCAGCTATTTGTAAGGCCTCCTCAGACAACCATTGTGCCTTTTTGCATTTCTTTTTCTTGGGGATGGTCTTGATCACTGCTTCCTGTACAAAGTCATGAATCTCCTTCCATAGTTCTTCAGACACTCTATCAGATCTAATCCCTTGAATCTATTTCTCACTTCCACTACATAATCATAAGGGATTTCTCACTTCCTCTGTATAGTCCCTAGAATCTATTTCTCACTTCCACTGTATAATCATATATATACATACACTCACAGTGGAATATTATTCAGACTTAAAAATGAAATAAATGTTGATGTATGCTGTGACAAAAATTAACCTTGGGTATATTATGCTAATGGATTTTAAAAAGCCACAAAAAGACAAATACTGTATGATCCTACTTACATAAGTCACCTATGAAATTCATAGAAACAGAAATTACAAGGGTTGTTACAGCAATAACCCAATTTTTAAAAAAAAGAAAATAAATACAGGGTGGTTGCCAGGGTCTGAGAGGAGAGAGGAATGGGGTGTTAGTGTTCAATGGGTATGGAATTTCAGTTTTGCAAGATGAAATTATTTGGGAGCTTAGATGCACAACAATGTGAATGTACTTAGCACTATTGAAGTGTACACCTAAAAATGGTTAAGATGAAAAATTTTATGTTTTGTATCTTTTAAATAAATTTTAAATATAGAAATTACATAGCTGTATACACATGTTATACCACTGTTAATTTCCTTACTTTGATAATGTACTATGTTTATATAAGATGTAACCATTTAGGCATGCTGGATGAATGGAACAGGGAGCCTCCAAGTATGATCTTTGCAATTTCCTGTGAATCTATAATTACTTCAAATCATAAAGGTTTTAAAATTTATATTCTTGTGTCAAAACAATTAAGGAAGTTAGAGGTTGTCAATTAAATCTCTTGGACCAGGATAACAGAACTTTATGGAGACAGAGATTAAACTGTTTAACCACAGCATGCCCATGGGGGGAACTTTAATCAGAAAGAAGCTCACAAACTGGAACCCAGTTGGGCCAAGTAACCCATGTAATTACTGACCTGAACTCTTGGGCCCCTGAATCAATAGACATTGATAAGAGGCCAGACAAGAAGCACGAGGGAATGAAAACAAGAGTCAAGACATGCAAGCTCACTATTTTATCTATTTTTAATCTCCTACAAAAATCCTGTGAGGAAACAATAAATGCTGGAAAGAGTGTGGAAAGAAGGGAACTCTCCTTCATTGCTGGGGGAATGTAAATTGGTACAGCCACTGTGAGGAATAGTATGGAGGTTCCTTAAAAAATTAAAATTAGACCCAACAATCCCACTCCTGGGCATATATCCAGAGAACAACATGATCCAAAAGGATACTTGCTCCCCAATGTTCATTGCAATACTGTTTATACTAGCCAAGACATGGAAGCAACCTAAATATCCATCAACAGAGGAATGGATAAAAAAGACATTGTACATGTATACAGTGGAATATTACTTAGAAGGAAATAATGCCATTTGCAGCAACATGGATGGACCTAGAGATGTCATACTGAGTGAAGTCAGACAGAGAAGGAGAAATATTGTATGACATCCTTTATATGTGTAGTCTAAAAAGAAATTGATTCAAATAAAATTTCAAACCAGAAAGAGACTCACAGACCTAGAGAATGAACTTATGGTTGCCTGGGGGAAGGATGGGGTGGAGGGATAGTTAGGGAGCTTGGGATGGACAAGTACACACTGCTATATTTAAAATGGAGAAGCAACAAGGACCTACTCTATAGCACATGGAAATCTGCTCAATGTTATGTGGCAACCTGGATGGGAGGGTGTTGGGTGGAGAATGGATACATGTATATGTATGGCTGAATCCCTTCAGTATTTAGCTGAAAAGAGCTTGGGATGGACAAGTACACACTGCTATATTTAAAATGGAGAAGCAACAAGGACCTACTCTATAGCACATGGAAATCTGCTCAATGTTATGTGGCAACCTGGATGGGAGGGTGTTGGGTGGAGAATGGATACATGTATATGTATGGCTGAATCCCTTCAGTATTTAGCTGAAACCATCACAACATTGTTAATCGGCTATATCCCAGTACAAAATAAAAAGCTAAAATGTAAAAAAAAAAAAAATCTTATGAGGTACATATCATCAGCCCCCCTCCAACTGTCTCTTAGCATCCCATATACCCCAGGTATCACTGAAGATAATTTACATGAAATTCATGAGCACTCTACTCCCCAAAACTGATGGAAGCAGTAGCTTCAAAATCACTTCCTTCTTCTCTCTGGATGGTGCAATTATCCTGTGCATAGCTGTTCTCCCGGCACAGTTCCTATGACAACAGCTCTCTCAGATATTTTTCTGCCCATCCATAGTACTCATGGCTCTTCTTGTTACCAAAGAAAATCATCAAATAAAGCCTTACATCAAGGGTTTTGTTAATGGGAAATCTTTTGTTAATGGGGACTCTCAGAAAAGAGCTATGATGCTCCATCAACCGAGGCAGCAAATGGCTTTAAGCCGTTTCTGTCTAAATGTTATAAAGCCCCATACACACTCACTCTCTCCAGCACAATAATTGGGAACATGTACAATTAGATGTCATAGTTACTAGTACAATGCAAAGCAAAGAGTTTCATTCTGATTGATCTCTTTTAAAAAATCTTTTTCTCAATGATGTTTCTTTCATTTTAATTGTCTGTTGCAATTTGCTTTACAATACCACAGTATGTAAACATTTGGAACTCTGTGTGCACAATTCAATTCTAATCTACACCCCAGGGATCAATAAACATATGAAGTGGCCTGATCTAATAAACACCCTAAGAATTGGCCAGGTGGCATTCAAAAGTATTTTTGTCAAAAAAAAAAAAAAAAATGAAATTGTTAGTCACTTAGTTACCCTGATTCTTTGCGACTCCATGGACTGTAGCCTATCAGGCTCCTTTGCCCATGGAATTCTCTCAAGAATACTGGAGTATTCTTGACTGGTTGCCATTNAAAAAAAAAAAAAAAGGTGAAATTGTTAGTCACTTAGTTACCCTGATTCTTTGCGACTCCATGGACTGTAGCCTATCAGGCTCCTTTGCCCATGGAATTCTCTCAAGAATACTGGAGTATTCTTGACTGGTTGCCATTTCCTCCTCCGGGGATCTTCTTGACCCAGGGATCCAACCCAGGCCTCCTACATGGCAGACAGACTCCTTACTGTGTGAGCCACCAGAAAAGCCCATATCAACACTAAAAGCCTTATTATTTTAGTGTGTTAGAAAGACTTTCTAACTGGTGAAATCAGTGGAGTTTAAGTTATGAAATTGTTAGAAGCTGGACATCTCCATCTTTGCAGGAACAAGGTAGAAATACCTGTTTGGGTCAGTAGTTCACACCAGGAGGACAGTTGGTATGGCCCTGTACCCCTCCCATCAGTGGATGATCCTGTTCTCTGATCTGACTAAACGGCCTGACCCCCACTCCATCAGAACACACTTGTCTTCATCTTGGGGAGAGCCATTCATGGAGGTTCTGGTCATTGTGTCAAGGGTGAAAACTGAAAATATTAGAAGTAAACAGAGACTGTACAATTGCTTTATGCCTGCTTGCTACCCAGTATTTGTGTACTTAGAATGATATGGTCTGAAATGAATAACCGACAAGGCCCTACTGTATAGCACACAGACCTCTGCTCAACGTTATGTGGCAGCCTGGATGGGAGGGGAGTTGGCGGAGAGTGGATGCACATATTTACATGGTTGAGTCCCTTCACCGTTTACCTGAAACTATGACAACACTGTTTGTCAATTGGCTATGATGGTGGTTTAGTTGCTAAGCCATGTCCAACTCTTGAGACCCCATGGACTGTAGCCTGCCAGGCTTCTCTGTCCATGGGCTTCTCCAGGCAAGAATAATGGAGTGGGGTGCCATTTCCTTCTCCAGGGGATCTTCCTGACCCAGGAATCAAACCCAGGTTTCCTGCATCACAGGTAGATTCTTTAACAACTGAGTTATGAGGGAAGCCCAGTCTTCATATAATTGGCTATGCTGCTGCTGCTGCTGCTAAGTCACTTCAGTCGTGTCCCACTCTATGCAACCCCAGAGACGGCAGCCCACCAGGCTCCCCCGTCCCTGGGATTCTCCAGGCAAGAACACTGGAGTGGGTTGCCATTTCCTTCTCCAATATAATTGGCTATACCCCAATACAAAATAAAAAGTTTTTTTTTTTTTAAAGAATCATATGGTCTGAAATANGCTCCCCCGTCCCTGGGATTCTCCAGGCAAGAACACTGGAGTGGGTTGCCATTTCCTTCTCCAATATAATTGGCTATACCCCAATACAAAATAAAAAGTTTTTTTTTTTTTAAAGAATCATATGGTCTGAAATATACTTTTGCTACAACTCTCTGGTAGAAAGGTGGTAAGTGATACTCCCTCTAACTACTGGGGAGCTCTGATGAAGTTCAAAATTACCTGATATTCGTGCAATGAAAAGTAACTGGGACTAAGTTGGTTCAAATTCTCATACTCCATTCTTCAACACACAGCTCATAATAATCTGTATACCTCAATTTTCCCTGCCAGATGAATATTTGTTTTCATTGACAGGGTTATTGATCTTTATGCAAGTGCAGTCTACTGTCAGAATATTATCTTCAGGAAACATAGAAATGCTCTAGTGTCCATAACCACCATTTAGGTACTGAGTCATGAATCCTCATACTAATTCCCAGACACTTTGCTTTCGCTTTTAAGACTATTTTTAGAGCAGTTTTTGTTCATATCAAAATTGAATGGAAGGCATTGTGAATTCCCATTATCCTCTGTCCTCAATACATCCACAGCCTCCCCAACTATCAACAGTCCCCCCCCCCACCCACAGTGGTACATTTGCTACAACTGTTGAACCTACACTGACACATCATTATCACACAGAGTCCCCAGGTTGACTCTAGGGTTCACTCTTGATTTTATACATTCTATNATCCACAGCCTCCCCAACTATCAACAGTCCCCCCCCCCACCCACAGTGGTACATTTGCTACAACTGTTGAACCTACACTGACACATCATTATCACACAGAGTCCCCAGGTTGACTCTAGGGTTCACTCTTGATTTTATACATTCTATGGGTTTTGACAAACATAATTATATGTATCCATCATGATAGCATCATACAGAGTAATTTCAACTACCTGAAAGTCTTTTGTGTTCCACCTGTTTATGCTTCCCTCCCACTGCCAACCCCTCGGAACCACTGATTTTTTGGTAAATGATATACATTTATTTCCCCTCTCCTTACTATCTCCTTAAAGAGCCCTCCTATCCCCACCTGAGCTCCCAAATCCACTTGCAAGTACTTGTATTACAATACATCTGACATTGTTCCTGTTATTTTCACTAAGACACCCCCAAGACTATGAGTTTTTAAGTAAAGTTTTTCATTTACATTCATCAGCCTTTCTCCCAGTAGAAGGTCTGGCATGTGACAGGAATGCAATAACTGCTTGGTGAGTGAGTGAGAAAGTGACTCCTGGAAGTTAACACTTATTCCCTTTATGGTTTTGGAATCACTCCTCTACCAGCAGCACTTGTGATTTCCCAAATGAAGCTTTACATGCCTAGGAGTCTGACATGATCAGTCACAATAGGAAAAGCTTGATTTCCCTCCAAAAGAGATGCAACTTTCACTCTCTAAAGCCTTTACTCTGTGGATAGGTCAAAATGCAGATCAAATATAAGAAGTAAAGAAATAAAGCACCTTTAACAATTCCATGAAGTATAGAAAACAAATTGTAAAGTCTCGACATCTCATCATAATGTCCTGAAATGGAAAGTCCATGTGGCTATTTGGTAAGCCAGTGCAGGGCTTTCTTCATCCCAACTTATAGACACATTTTGAGGCAGAGAATGGATATCAAGAAAACCAATGGCTGGGGTGCCTAGTATTGTTAGGCCAGTGGTGGATGGACAAAATGGCCAGAAGGGTTCCTCATTGCATAAATATACTTGGGAAACATTCTTTAGAAAAGAATGTCAGGAACATTCTGGAAAGTTTATGTCTGAAATATGTCAGAGACTGGAAAAAACAAAGGTTGGAAACCACTGCTTTTGATTTTAGACCATGCAACCCCAAGCACAGAACTGCTTGACCTAATTTCTGATTCCACAAACAGCTTTGGGGAAATCGTCATTACTTTACCCTAGCCTTCCCAGAACAAGAACCAAACATCCCTGAGGACGCCAAATGACACCACCACCCCATCACCAAGCTGGCACTGGCAAAGAGGTAGGCTATTTGCAGAGAGCATGCCGCCTCTGCTGTGAGTGGGCAGTGAAGTACCAGAGAGATGCATGCTGCCTGCCTGGAGACAGGGTTGCTAGGTGCCTCTGAAGTAGTGAGACCAAGAGGTGTGCATTATTCCCCCCACACTTCTGATTTTACACAGTGACAGTGATAGCCTGGAAACAACAGGAAAGAATAGTGCTTGTGATGTCAGAAATAATGGCCAGCCAAGTGCCCTATGGGGCAGGAGGAGCAGGGTTGAAGCTTTTATCAAGAGCAGGAGAAAAAACGTAATGTGATTTGGTTTCACCATAATTGCTTAAGCAGCCTCGGTGAGAACTAATTATGAGTTCTCCTGGCTCCAGAGAAACCCCACCTCTTCCTTCTCCAGGATGGTACTAAAATACCAGCATTGCATCACCAGAAATCACTCCCATTGGCGGCCTTTCTTAAGGAAAGCTGTGTGCTTCGTTTCTCTGAAAGCCACTGGAATCTGAATAGACCCAGGAATTTATATTTTTCCAAGGCAAATAAAATATTCCTGGCACTTCCTTGTCACTTGAAAGCTCCTAGAGTGCTTGCCTATGATTATGTCATAGAGGAAGTATTGTTTTTAAAATGTGGGAGTGAGGAAATGCGGACCAGGAAATGAAGGGACAAGTTATAGGCCCTTCGTCATTACAACAGTCCCGCCACTGTGAGACTCAGGGTAAGTCCTGGTTTCAGAAGCAAGCTGATCATTGGTGATATTTGGGGGCTCTCACTGGGCTCTAGCGGACTTCCCTAGTGGCTCAGTCAGTAAAGAATCTGCTTGCAATGCAGGAGACTAGGGTTCAATTCCTGGGTAGGGGAGATCCCCTGGAGAAGGGAATAGCAACCCACCCCAGTGTTCTTGCTTAGGAAATCCCATGGACAGAGGAGCCTGGGGGGCTACAGTCCACGGGGTAACAAGAGTCAGGCACGACTTAACGACTAAACAACAGCTGGGCCCTAATGGCCCGAAAGAGGAAAGGACTTCTGCTTAGAAAATTGGTCACTGAAGTCTCAGCAGAGGTAACACTGAAAATCAACTTGTGTTCATCCTGGTTAACAGTCCAAACTGCAAGCAAAGTAATACTGCTGTAATGTGATTATCTGGAATCTTTGTGAGCTCTGAGAATGAGGCAAGTGGATATACAGAAGTAAAAAGAACATGAGTTCAAATCCTAGGTTCAGTCTGGGTTCAAACCCTATACTAGCTATCCATAAGTTACTTGCCTTTTCAGATGTCCAGTTCAGCTGAGAAAAGAAGTAAAATTATCAGTTCCTATGTAAGGATGAGGAATAATGTGTAAAGTGTCTGCACCGCACTTGGAACACAGGATGTGCACAATAAATGGGAGCACGTGTCACAGTTCTCTCTCGACGAGAAAGCCCAGGCTGAGTGCCTCACACACAGGCGCACTGCAGGTGACAAAGGCACGCCAAGCATGACTTCTTTGCGGAACCATCACAATGTAGCTAGCTGGGAGGCAGAAGGGGTGTGAGGCCTGAAACAAGCAACAACAGAACAACACTACGCAATGAGATACTGCAGATCTTCCCCAGCTCAGGACGCGGCCAAGTCCCAATAAACCCCGTATAAATCGGAAACATCCTAAGTCAAAAATGCATCCAACATACCTAGCCTACCGAACATCCTAGCTCAGCCTAGGCTACCTTAACCGTGTTCAGAATACATCAGTCTATAGTTGGGCAAAGTCATCTCACACAAAACCTATTTTATAAAACCGTGCTGAGTATCTCATGGGCTTTATTGAATACGGTACTGAAAGTGAAAAACAACAGTTGTAAGGTCACTAAATGGTTCTCTGTGTGTCAGCTGTTTACTTTTGCGACCATGGAGCTGACTGGGAGCTGTGGCTGGCTGTGACTGCCTGGCACCACGAGACAGGATTGTACTACATAGGGATGGTCCGAGAAAAGAGTCAAAGGAGTGTTTCTACTGAATAGTATCACTTTCACATTACTGTAAAGTCAAAAACATCCTAAGTTGAAATCACAGTAAATCAGGGACCGTCTGTCAATGGTGTAGCACAAATTCAAGGCAGGAGAGAAGCTGAGGGGAAAGGAAGAACAGTGCAAGTAGAGTGATAACTTCAACCACTTGAACAGAAAAGCAAACCCAAGTGGGGTTTACCCACCACTAAGTTATGACCAACCTGGAGAGCATATTAAAAAGCAGAGACATTACTTTGTCAACAAAGGTCCGTCTAGTCAAGGCTATGGTTTTTCCTGTGGTCATGTATGGATGTGAGAGTTGGACTGTGAAGAAAGCTGAGTGCCGAAGAATTGATGCTTTTGAACTGTGGTGTTGGAGAAGACTCTTGAGAGTCCCTTGGACTGCAAGGAGATCCAACCAGTCCATCCTAAAGGAGATCAGTCCTGGGTGTTCATTGGTAGGACTGATTTTGAAGCTGAAACTCCAACACTTTAGCCACCTGATGCGAAGAGCTGACTCATTTGAAAAGACCCTGATGCTGGGAAAGATTGAGGGCAGGAGGAGAAGGGGGTGACAGAGGATGAGATGGCTGGATGGCATCACCGACTCAATGAACATGGGTTTGGGTGAACTCCGGGAGTTGGTGATGGACAGGGAGGCCTGGTGTGCTGCGGTTCATGGGGTCACAAAGAGTCAGACATGACTGAGCAAATGAACTGGACTGAAGGTTCACATAGAAGCAAAACTGTAGATTTAACAAAGTCACAAGGGCAATCCACTGAGGAGAGGCTCATATAAGCACCCAAAGGATATCTGAGCAAAAGTCAACTTTGGCTGCTCACTCACCAAGGCATCATTTTCAAAGAAGGCTGGAGCCCTTTGGAAGCTCTAAGCATGGATCTTGACTGGGCTCACCTGTGGTAGAAGATGAGTAACCAAATTTATTCTACAAGAAAAGTTAGGAAATCAGGAGCAGAAATAAATCATCCAACTCCATAAAAAGTTCAAACTGAAATACAAGTTTAACATGTGGTACTTTATAAAATTTCATGACTCCTTTGTTCTCCCTTGTCATATATATCTTTAAATATGTATTAGAGTTATGCCCAACTCCATAAAAAAGAATAAATAATACACAGCACTTTATTTTCTGTAAACCTTAGTAATTTGAATCTGAATCGCCCAGGAAAATCCAGTCTTTATGCTTGCTGCTACTGCTAAGTCACATCAGTTCAGCTCAGTTCAGTTGCTCAGTCGGGTCCGACTTTTTGCGACCCCATGAATCGCAGCACGCCAGGCCTCCCTGTCCATCACCAACTCCCGGAGTTCACTCAGACTCACATCCATCGAGTCAGTGATGTCATCCAGACATCTCATCCTCTGTCGTCCCCTTCTCCTCCTGCCCCCAATCCCTCCCAGCACCAGTCTTTTCCAATGAGTCAACTCTTCGCATGAGGTGGCCAAAGTACTGGAGTTTCAGCTTCGGCATCATTCCTTCCAAAGAAATCCCAGGGTTGATCTCCTTCAGAATGGACTGGTTGGATCTCCTTGCAGTCCAAGGGACTCTCAGGAGTCTTCTCCAACACCACAGTTCAAAAGCGTCAATTCTTTGGTGCTCAGCCTTCTTCACAGTCCAACTCTCACATCCATACATGACTACTGGAAAAACCATAGCCTTGACTAGATGGACCTTAGTCGGCAAAGTAATGTCTTTGCTTTTGAATATGCTATCTAGGTTGGTCATAACTTTCTTTCAAAGGAGTAAATGTATTTTAATTTCATGGCTGCAGTCACCATCTGCAGTGATTTTGGAGCCCCCAAAATAAAGTCTGACACTGTTTCCACTGTTTCCCCATCTATTTCCCATGAAGTGATNGCAGTCCAAGGGACTCTCAGGAGTCTTCTCCAACACCACAGTTCAAAAGCATCAATTCTTCACTGCTCAGTCTTCTTCACAGTCCAACTCTCACATCCAAACATGACCACTGGAAAGACCATAGCCTTGACTAGATGGACCTTGGTTGGCAAAGTAATGTCTCTGCTTTACTACTTTACAAAAAATTATTTACTTTATAAATTTTGGGGTTTTATGTAAAGAATTACACTGAATTTCTTTAAACAGTAACTGCCTGGCATGTTAAGTATATTTTTATTAGTCCATTTTTTGTTTATTTTCAGTAGCATTGCAAAAATGCCTACTGGGCAAATACAGTTCAGTCGCTCAGTCGTGTCCAACTCTGCAACCCCATGAACTGTAGCACGCCAGGTTTCCCTGTCCATCACCAACTCCCAAACCTTGCTCAAACTCATGTCTATCGAGTCAGTGATGTCATCCAACCATCTCATTCTCTGTCATCCCCTTCTCCTCCTGCTTTCAATCTTTCCCAGCATCAGAGTCTTTTCCAGTGAGTCAGTTCTCATCAGGAGGCCAAAGTATTGGAGTTTCAGCTTCAGCATCAGTCCTTCCAGTGAATATCCAGGACTGTTTTCCTTTAGGACTGACTGGTTTGATCTTTTTGCAGTCCAAGGGACTCTCAAGAGTCTTCTCCAACACCACAGTTCAAAAGCATCAATTCTACTGCACTCAGCTTTCTTTGTAGTCCAGCTCTCACATCCGTACATGACTACTGAAAAAACTACTGGGCAAAGTGAGTTACAATTGTTTTTGAAAGAGGTAGCTCATGTATGAGATGCACCACTTGGAAGATCATTTAGTGAAAATGGTTCTTAAGTTTGAAAGAATCTGTTCCCACATTAAAAAAAATTAAACCCTGAAACTGAAAGGTATCTTGAGATGCTGGACTACAAAACTGATCATTAGTCTATGTGCTCAGACACTCAGTCATGTCTGACTCTTGGCTACTCCGTGGACTGTAGCCCACCAGGCTCGTATGTCCATAGGATTCTCCAGGCAGGATTACTGGAGTGAGTTGCCATTTCCTTCTCCGGGGGATGTTCTCAATGTAAGGATTGAACCTGGGTCTCTTGCACTGCAGGCGGATTCTTTACAAACTGAGCCACTATAAGCACATGAGTCTGCAGGGATGGAAGTATCAAAGACAAGATGCTGTTAGTACAGAACTTGATATTTTAAATAAGTTTGCCTATAAAGGGACAAGATAAGGTAAAGTAGCATAATTTACATGGTGAATGACTGTTCTAAAATGGTAAGGGAGGNTCTCCTTTGCTTTTCACCTCTCTTTTTTTCACAGCTATTTGTAAGGCCTCCCCAGACAGCCATTTTGGTTTTTTGCATTTCTTTTCCATGGGGATGGTCTTGATCCCTGTGTCCTGTACAATGTCACGAACCTCATTCCATTGTTCATCAGGCATTCTATCTCTCAGATCTAGGCCCTTAAATCTATTTCTCACCTCTACTGTATAATCATAAGGATTTGATTTAGGTCAACCTGAATGGTCTAGCGGTTTTCCCTACTTTCTTCAATTTGAGTCTGAATTTGGTAATAAGGAGTTCATGATCTGAGCCAGTCAGCTCCTAGTCTTGTTTTTGTTGACTGTATAGAGCTTCTCCATCTTTGGCTGTAAAGAATAGAATCAGTCTGATTTCGGTGTGGATCATCTGGTGATGTCCATGTGTAGAGTCTTCTCTTGTGTTTTTGGAAGAGGGTGTTTGCTATGACCAGTGCATTATCTTGGCAGAACTCTATTAGTCTTTGCCCTGCTTCATTCCACATTTCAAGGCCAAATTTGCCTGTTACTCCAGGTGTTTCTTGACTTCCTACTTTTGCATTCCAGTTCCCTAAAATGAAAAGGACATCTTTTTTGGGTGTTAGTTCTAAAAGGTCTTGTAGGTCTTCATAAAACCGTTCAACTTCAGCTTCTTCAGTGTTACTGGTTGGGGCATAGACTTGGATTACCGTGATATTGAATGGTTTGCCTTGGAAATGAACAGAGATCATTCTGTGTTTTTTGAGATTGCATCCAAGTCCTGCATTTCGGACTCTTTTGTTGACTATCATGGCTACTCCATTTCTTCTGAGGGATTCCTGCCCGCAGTAGTAGTCGTGTCCAACTCTGTGTGACCCCATAGATGGCACCCAACAGGCTCCTCTGCCCCTGGGATTCTCCAGGCAAGACCACTAGAGCGGGTTGCCATTTCCTTCTCCAATGCTTGGCCACCCCCTTATTGGGAAAGGAGGAAGAAAACATAATAGCGTTGATTGTGTATTTAAGTCACACCCAGGCTTACTATTGTGTACAGATTTGCCTAAATACCATGTGAACTTGAATATAAATGATATTTTCTCCAAAAACTATTCCACAGACAGAAAAAGAGTTACCTTATATTGGGTTAGCCAAAAAGTTCATTCAGGTTTTTTCTATAAGACGTTGCAGAAAAGTCCTAATGAAACTAAATATTGGCCTAAATATTGGCCAATCCAATATTTAAGTCTTTACAAAGTTAATTATCCTGATTCAATCTCAATTGTGGAAATTTAAAATGCTTACTGAAGTCAGCTGATGAAGTTGGTAAAAAAGGAGACAAAAATATTTTACACAGAATTGAAGTTATTCCTTGAGATAGGAATTGTAAATTATAACAATTGGATGACTTTGCAAATAATCATTTTAAAAATCAACTTTAAAAAGTAGTATAGTAAGTGATTAGTTTAGAAAGATAATAAATGTAGATCTGCTGGTATAAACTGAATGTTTGTATTCTCCAAAATTTATATGTTGAAATCCTTACCCCCAATGTGATTACATAGGTAGGAGCTTTGAGAATCAACAAACTCTTGAGGATGGAACTCTTATGAATGGGAACAGTGTCCTCACCAAACATCAAATCTTCCAGCACCTTGATCTTGGACTTCCCAGTCTCCATAACTGAGAAATTAATGTTGGTTGTTGAAGCCACTCAGTCCGTGGTATTTCTGTTATATCAGCCTGAATAGATTAAGACAACTCATATGGGAATAAACCAACTGTAGAGTAAATACGATCCACTGAATATATTCATTTGTTTTTTTATACTTTTCAGAAACCCTATTAAGACATGGTAAACAATTTTTTAAGACATCAAATCACAAGGACAAAGAATGGGGACACACACAATGGCATTAAAATTTGAAAGTCTGGAAGGTTAATGAAAGATCGCTAAATGTACCAGGTCCAAGAGTACTGGGTCTCAAAAAAAGGAAGGAAAGTGAAGTCGCTCAGTCGTATCCGACTCTTTGTGACCCCATGGACTGTAGCCTACCAGGCTCCTCCGTCCATGGAATTTTCCAGGCAAGAATACTAGAGTGGGTAGCCATTCCCTTTTCCAGGGTATCTTCCTAACCCAGGGATCGAACCCGGGTCTCCCACATTGCAGGAAGACGCTTTACCATCTGAGCCACCAGGGAAGCCCTGGGTCCCAAAATGATGACACAAAAGCTGAGAGGCATTGATTACATGTGAGTCTTGGGAATTTGTGCACTGAGCAGCTATGGAAGTGGAATTGAAGGTAGAGAAAAAAATCAGTATCAGAGTCTCAAACCTCTATTCAACCCCAACAAAACCAAGTTTCTTTTTGGAAAACCTAAAACAGGGCTCTGGGAGAGTTGGAGAACTCCAATACCAAGCAGTAGATTAAAAATGTGTGGATATTGGCATTTTGGAACAAAAATCCTCCTTGCCCCTACTCCTCTTTCTTTACCTGGCTCTCAGAATGCTAGCATTCAAGCCTGAGCCTCTCAGAAAGGAGTTCAAAACTCTTTCTCTAATGAATCCAGCCCAACTCACTACAAAAAAAATTCAAAGGGAACGGTTAGACCTGCATTGTCCAATATAGTAGTCACTAGCCACTTGTAGTGATTTACTGTAAAACTCAGTCATGTTGTGTCTGACTCTTTACAACCCCATGGACAGAGAAGCCTGGTGGGCTCCCATCCATGGGGATTCTCCAGGCAAGAATACTGGAGAGGGTTGTCACACCCTTCTCCAGGAGATCTTCCCAACCCAGGGATTGAACCCAGGTCTCCTGCACTGCAGGCAGATTCATTACCATCTGAGAACCCAGGCCCAAGAATACTGGAGTGGGTAACCTATCTCTTCTCCAGGGGATCTTCCTGACCCAAGAGTCAAAGAGGGGTCTCCTGCATGGCAGGCATATTCATTACCAGCTGAGCTACCAGGGAAGCCAGTAAAACTTATATTAATTAAATTACATAAAATTAAAGCATCATTTCCTTAGTTGCACTAGCCACATTTCAAGAGATCAAAGATGTATGGCTATTGGTTATTTGACAGACAACATGCCCATCATCAGATAAAGTTATATTAGCACTGGTCTTGACAAATCTTCATACAGCAGAGTCAACAGTCTCCACCCTTACACGCTGCATGCCACGCTCTCAACTATGTGCAAATATGAAGGACTGCCAGATGTCTAAGACATCTTTTAACACACACAAAGAGAACTGAGTTACACTTTAAGTAAACTGGAAGAACCAAAGAAAATACACAGAGAAGAAACATATTATCTTTGATAGCTTCATGGAGGTAAGGTTCAGTTCAATTCAGTTCAGTTGCTTCAGTTCAGTTCAGTGGCTCAGTCGGGTCTGACTCTTTGCTACCCCATGAATCGCAGCACGCCAGGCCTCCCTGTCCATCACCAACTCCCGGAGTTCACTCAGACTCACGTCCATCGAGTCCGTGATGCCATCCAGCCATCTCATCCTCTGTCATCTCCTTCTCCTCCTGCCCCCAATCCCTCCCAGCATCAGAGTCTTTTCCAATGAGACAACTCTTCGCATTTCCCAGAATCAGGGTCTTTTCAAATGAGTCAGTTCTTCACATTAGATGGCCAAAGTATTGGAATTTCAGCTTCAACATCAGTCCTGCTAATGAACACCCAAGGACCAATCTCCTTTAGGATGGACTGGTTGGATTTCCTCACAGTCCAAGGGACTCTCAAGAGTCTTCTCCAACAGCACAGTTCAAAAGCATCAGTTCTTCTGTGCTCAGCTTTCTCTATAGTCCAACTTTCATATTCATACATGACCACTGGAAAAACCATAGCCTTGACTAGACAGACCTTTGTTGACAAAATAATGTCTCTGCTTTTTAATATGCTGTCTAGGTTGGTCATAATTTTCCTTCCAAGGAGTAAGCATCTTTTAATTTCATGGCTGCAATCACCATCTGCAGTGATTTTGGAGTCCAAAAAATTAAAGTCAGATGTGTATAAGAGACAGATTTAAGTCTTTACAAAGTTAATTATCCTGATTCAATCTCAATTGTGGAAATTTAAAATGCTTACTGAAGTCAGCTGATGAAGTTGGTAAAAAAGGAGACAAAAATATTTTACACAGAATTGAAGTTATTCCTTGAGATAGGAATTGTAAATTATAACAATTGGATGACTTTGCAAATAATCATTTTAAAAATCAACTTTAAAAAGTAGTATAGTAAGTGATTAGTTTAGAAAGATAATAAATGTAGATCTGCTGGTATAAACTGAATGTTTGTATTCTCCAAAATTTATATGTTGAAATCCTTACCCCCAATGTGATTACATAGGTAGGAGCTTTGAGAATCAACAAACTCTTGAGGATGGAACTCTTATGAATGGGAACAGTGTCCTCACCAAACATCAAATCTTCCAGCACCTTGATCTTGGACTTCCCAGTCTCCATAACTGAGAAATTAATGTTGGTTGTTGAAGCCACTCAGTCCGTGGTATTTCTGTTATATCAGCCTGAATAGATTAAGACAACTCATATGGGAATAAACCAACTGTAGAGTAAATACGATCCACTGAATATATTCATTTGTTTTTTTATACTTTTCAGAAACCCTATTAAGACATGGTAAACAATTTTTTAAGACATCAAATCACAAGGACAAAGAATGGGGACACACACAATGGCATTAAAATTTGAAAGTCTGGAAGGTTAATGAAAGATCGCTAAATGTACCAGGTCCAAGAGTACTGGGTGTCAAAAAAAGGAAGGAAAGTGAAGTCGCTCAGTCGTATCCGACTCTTTGTGACCCCATGGACTGTAGCCTACCAGGCTCCTCCGTCCATGGAATTTTCCAGGCAAGAATACTAGAGTGGGTAGCCATTCCCTTTTCCAGGGTATCTTCCTAACCCAGGGATCGAACCCGGGTCTCCCACATTGCAGGAAGACGCTTTACCATCTGAGCCACCAGGGAAGCCCTGGGTCCCAAAATGATGACACAAAAGCTGAGAGGCATTGATTACATGTGAGTCTTGGGAATTTGTGCACTGAGCAGCTATGGAAGTGGAATTGAAGGTAGAGAAAAAAATCAGTATCAGAGTCTCAAACCTCTATTCAACCCCAACAAAACCAAGTTTCTTTTTGGAAAACCTAAAACAGGGCTCTGGGAGAGTTGGAGAACTCCAATACCAAGCAGTAGATTAAAAATGTGTGGATATTGGCATTTTGGAACAAAAATCCTCCTTGCCCCTACTCCTCTTTCTTTACCTGGCTCTCAGAATGCTAGCATTCAAGCCTGAGCCTCTCAGAAAGGAGTTCAAAACTCTTTCTCTAATGAATCCAGCCCAACTCACTACAAAAAAAATTCAAAGGGAACGGTTAGACCTGCATTGTCCAATATAGTAGTCACTAGCCACTTGTAGTGATTTACTGTAAAACTCAGTCATGTTGTGTCTGACTCTTTACAACCCCATGGACAGAGAAGCCTGGTGGGCTCCCATCCATGGGGATTCTCCAGGCAAGAATACTGGAGAGGGTTGTCACACCCTTCTCCAGGAGATCTTCCCAACCCAGGGATTGAACCCAGGTCTCCTGCACTGCAGGCAGATTCATTACCATCTGAGAACCCAGGCCCAAGAATACTGGAGTGGGTAACCTATCTCATACAAAAAAAATTCAAAGGGAACGGTTAGACCTGCATTGTCCAATATAGTAGTCACTAGCCACTTGTAGTGATTTACTGTAAAACTCAGTCATGTTGTGTCTGACTCTTTACAACCCCATGGACAGAGAAGCCTGGTGGGCTACCATCCATGGGGATTCTCCAGGCAAGAATACTGGAGAGGGTTGTCACGCCCTTCTCCAGGAGATCTTCCCAACCCAGGGATTGAACCCAGGTCTCCTGCACTGCAGGCAGATTTGTTACCATCTGAGAACCCAGGCCCAAGAATACTGGAGTGGGTAACCTATCTCGTCTCCAGGGGATCTTCTTGACCCAAGAGTCAAAGAGGGGTCTCCTGCATGGCAGGCATATTCGTTACCAGCTGAGCTACCGGGGAAGCCAGTAAAACTTATATTAATTAAATTACATAAAATTAAAGTATCATTTCCTTAGTTGCACTAGCCACATTTCAAGAGATCAAAGATGTATGGCTATTGGTTATTTGACAGACAACATGCCCATCATCAGATAAAGTTATATTAGCACTGGTCTTGACAAATCTTCATACAGCAGAGTCAACAGTCTCCACCCTTACACGCTGCATGCCACNAACTAAACTAAACTAAAGAAACAACTGGTGGGAAATAAGATATAAAAAGCAACTCTGACTCCCCTCTGTCCTGCTGAAAATGAGAAATAAATCTCCCATGTGAAGGAATCCTCCCTATAACAGGAGGATAGAAAGTATCCTTATCCCAAGAGTTAGGGAATTCAAGGCTAAGAAAGCTGTGTAAGTAAATTTTGTTACTTTGCTTATTAGCTTGCTACCCCAAGTACAAGCTCTTTTGTTTTGTTAAATCTTCACAAGTAATTGTGTCTTTGTCTAAAATGAAACTAATAGAAGAGGAAGATGAACAAGGATTAACTACATGGGACTGTGTGTACTAAGGAAGATGATTATAATGTTTTATAATTTTTTTCACTTGAAACATTGCTAATTTTCAAAAGATGTTTTGTTCCTCCGGATTTAAGAAAAACTTCTCCTTTATCTAACTTAGAGCTTATTTGTTCTCTTTTAACAACTTAGAGTAGTTTGATAAATTTTATCTTTGTAAGCAGAATAGAAATGTTTATCATTTTTTTCCCTGACTGATCCCTCTGCAACTCAGAAAACTCACAATGATTATTTTTATTTTCATGGCAATATAGTTGCTTCCATAAGTTCAATAAGAGTCTACTCTTCTTATAACAAGACACAATTAGAAACATTGATTTTATTGCCAAGGCTTTAGCTGGAATTTCACATTTGAGAATGAACACAGATTCAGATATGACCAGACAGCTTTGACGAACCAAGATTGACTTTATGGAGCCAATAAAGTCCCTTGGAAAATCAGCCCGCTACCTTGCTTACAGGTTTCACAACCTTACCAGATGTGTAAGGAAGATCGGTTCCCAGGCAGGCCCAGGAATCTCAGGATATTTTGGGGACCTCAAGAAGAAAGGAATTCACTCAAATCTATCGATATTGCAGGTGATATCCGATGGCAAATGTTTGGCTTGGCTTCTTAGCCCTGAGAGGCTATTAAAGTTTGCTGTGGGACTCCTTGGTGGTCCATTGGTTGGGAATCTGCCTACCAATGCAGGGGACGTGGGTTTGATCCCTGGTCTGGGAAGATTCCACATGCTGAGGGGCAGCTGAGCCCGTGTGCTGCAACTACGGAGCCTATGTGCAAAAGCTACTGAAGCCTTGTACCTAGAGCCTGTACCCCACAAGAGAAATCACCACAGTGAGAAGCCCATGTGCCACAACTAGAGAAAGGCTGTGCACAGCGAAAAAGACCCAGGGCAGACCCCCCCCCCCAATAATCAATTAATTAATTATTGGGGGGGGGTCTGCCCTGGGTCTTTTTCGCTGTGCACAGCCTTTCTCTAGTTGTGGCACATGGGCTTCTCACTGTGGTGATTTCTCTTGTGGGGTACAGGCTCTAGGTACAAGGCTTCAGTAGCTTTTGCACATAGGCTCCGTAGTTGCAGCACACGGGCTCAGCTGCCCCTCAGCATGTGGAATCTTCCCAGACCAGGGATCAAACCCACGTCCCCTGCATTGGTAAGCAAAACAGATTTTTTTTAAACCTTAATCACTGTTCTTGCAGAACTCATATAAATAGCCATGTCAGATATATTAAATCTCAACTTATTTTACAAACAAATTAGTCTTAAAGGCTATCTTTGGTCAAAATATAAGTGATTTTAGAGAGAAAAATTATGTTTCAGTGGAAGCTGCTATAAAACACACCTGAAGATATCAGATTCTAGTTTTACTAATTGTCTTCAAGATTTTGTTTTCCACCTATTAACTGGATGGAATCTTTAATTCTTCTGGTATCCTCCAATATCTGGCTACAACTCTTGAAACAGGTTTCAAACTTTTCCTCCCATCCTTTTTACTTGGAATGATTGCCTAAGATTGTCCTTTTTCCTGAAGTCCTGCAGATCGAAGCTAGATGACTTGATATAAACTTCAAAGAAATCACAGAAATTGCTCATATTTTTAAGCAATCTTCTTCATGTCTGTTGTGCAGGCTGCTCAGAAAGTTTTCCTGAACACTTGATAAGATCATCAGAGATATTTCAAACTGCAAAAGATGCTTCAACTTTTGACATCTAGAAATCTCCTTGACTAGCTGCCTCCTGGGCTCAGAAACTGACTAAAGTTGGCTCCAATCATTAACCTCCGTTTTTCTTTGTTTCCATAGATACATCTCTTCTCAAATACCCAATTGCTTGTGCAATGTAGGCCTGACTTTGGGAGTCCACTTGTATCACCATCTCATGAAATTAGTTTAACTAAACTGACCTATGCTCAGGACTAAGAACCCGATTCAATGAAATAATAGAAAAATCCATCAGCTCAGCTTTTAATATGTGAAACTTCCAGGGAAGTCTTAGAGAAGAAAACTGTGGGGGCTCAAGGCAAGCTACCCTCAAAGATACCAAAATGACATATCAATTATTTCAAATTAAAATCAGTCGAGAAACAACTGGCAAAAAAAAAAAAGTGATACTAAAACACTCTGACCCTCCTCTTTCCCCCTGAAAGTGAGAAAGAAATCTCCCTTGTAAAGGGATCTTCTATATACCAAGGAGGATAGAAAATATCCTCAACATCAAAAGTTACGGAATTCAAGACTAAGAAAGTTATATAAACAAACTTCGGTACTTCTTCATTTGTCTCTACCCCAAGCACAAGACTCATTGTTTTGTTAAATCTTCACAAATAATTGTTTCCTCTGTGTAAAGATGATATATAAACAGCCTGCTTTGTTCACTTTGGGGATCCTATTTCTATGAGACCTCCATACCTATGAATTAATTTTTTTTTCTTCTGGTTAATCTGTCTTGTGTCAATTTAATTATTAGAGGAGCCAAAAGACCTCAAGAAGGTTAGTAGGGAGAACTTCCCCTCCCATGGGTAAAGAGAAGCAGATGAGAGACTAAATTTTTCTTTGCATATTCTTGTTGAGTTAGTTTACTCTGTAAAGTGTGTGCACCTATAACTTTCAATTTTTAAAAAATGAGGAGAAAAAGGTACTAGGGAAAAAAAAACCCAAGCTGCATGCCAATAATAGGATCATACACAAATTCCTTTCACCCCCAGTGTTTTCCCTTCTAAGCTTCCCTTAGGTTTTCTGTTTAATGCCACAATTCCTGCCTCCAAATCCTTCTACTCAATTCCCCGGTGGCCTCTCACACATCTGACCTGCTTGCATTTCTTGCTAAGAGTTATTAATCTAGTGCTTTTAAATAGTTCTGTATACTCAATCTCCTGGAGAAGGAAATGGCAACCCACTCCAGTATTCTTGCCTGGAGAATCCCATGGACGGAAGAGCCTGGTGGGCTACAGTCCATGGGGTCGCAAAGAGTCGGACACGACTGAGTGACCTAACTAACTAACTAACTAACTATACTCAATCTACATCTCTAATCATGACAAAGTTTTTGAGAACTGAAAGCACGTCTTGTTCTTTGAAAACCTAACACCTGGTTCCATTCTTGCAATGGTGTGGAGACACATAAATATTTCTTAGTAATTATTTATTGAACATATATTATGTGATATAGTCACTTTATACATGCCATCTAATTTCATGCTAGAACAACTTTGCAAGAGGGGTTTAATAATTGTCATTTTACAGATGAAGTGGGAAAAAGAGGAAAGGCAATAAAATTTTCACCACAACTCTGAGTGTAAGAAATATCATATTTCTTCAGATTAAACTGCTTAAAGAAAGTAGCTATCAAAGGGGCAGGAAATTCTATTTCAGTCATTTCTGGACTCCCTTTCTCCACTCCTATTTCCAGGTGATGCAAAGGTTGGGGGTGGGGACTGTCTTCTGCAATACGAAATACTGAAAGAAGGCTGTGGTCCCCACTGATAGGCTCACTGTCCAGGACACCTGGATAATCTTGACCCAGAGTTCCTATCATCTCCATTCCCAAGGCGGTGGCTTCTAGAGTCCTTCCTCCCTAGAGTCTGCTAGGAACCCACTCACTGGGAGTTAACAAGTAGAGCAGGGGTGGGTTACCTCTTTTGAAAACCACCCAAATCTATTTCCTCCTGCTGTTTCAAGGAATTACTGCCGGTAGTCAGTTCTCTTTCCAATCCCAGCACCCCTCAAAAGCCATTATCTTTCTTTCCTTCCACTCTAGGTGATGGGGCATAGTCCCCTCAATGATTATACTTTTCCAATCTCACCCCCCCCCACCCTCCCCCACAGAGAAATACACACAAAGAATGAAGCTAGCCTCTGGCAACATATGCTTTCCATCAGCAACCCAAGGCCCCTGGGGCAAAGGAACACAATGGCTTGGCTACTGTCTTGGAATGGGAAGGGGAAAAAAAACCCTTAGCAGTGAAAACAACGTGCAATATTTTTTTTTGTAGAGAAAAACAAATCCTGCCTCCAATAGAAACACACACATACACCTATAATATGAAAATGGAAAATTTTTTATACAATTATGTCTTTAACATACACAGTTGAATGAATGCCTGTGGGAAATGGAGATTTTCACTGGAAAAGCAGCAGCTTTTATTAGAAGGACCTGTCTCAACCTCTAGTCTTCTACTATTGCTTTTGAACTACATTCCAAACCCAAGGAAAGAACATGTTTATAAAATTGCAAAGGTCAAGGTCAGTAATGGAAATTGATTTTACATGCTCAGTGGAGTGTTTTTAAAACCATGGAACCATCTAAGGAAAAAGAAAAAAAAAACCTATTTAATTACTTGACAGTCTTTTGTAGTCCATTAAAAAGGTTCTGCAATTGTCTACCTTTCCTGAATCAACTTAACATAAATCCCTCCCATTAAAAAAGCACTTTTTAGAAATTACAGAGAATGTGCCCTTCTAAAGAGGTGTAAACTCCAAAGGATGAACTCAGACCAAGAATAATGATTCCTACATTGAAGACAAGCTGCTTCCTTTAAATGTTTTTAATGAGGCAGAAATTTTCACTGGAAGCTCCTGCCCAATACCTGAGTATCTGATCCCTTTGAACTTGGTATTTTTCTCCCTTCATTCTCTGTTTGATGAGATGATGAGGAAGAAATCAATAGCCTTTGCTACAGACCAAGAATAATGATTCCTACATTGAAGACAAGCTGCTTCCTTTAAATGTTTTTAATGAGGCAGAAATTTTCACTGGAAGCTCCTGCCCAATACCTGAGTATCTGATCCCTTTGAACTTGGTATTTTTCTCCCTTCATTCTCTGTTTGATGAGATGATGAGGAAGAAATCAATAGCCTTTGCTAAAGGAGCAATTATGGTGCACTTTTGCCTTGATTCTTTATGAATTTTAGTCTATCTTGATCCACACTAAAAATCTTTTCTCCATTTTTCAAAGCAAATTCGTGATCATTTGAAAAATGATTTTACTATGATTAACAATGGACTGTTTTTTAAATTCTTACGATAGAAAATTAAGAATAAAGAGATTATGTAAATTAGATTTAAGGAGCTGTGTCTCTGAATAATTACTTGGCTATACAAGCAAGTGTGCCTTGCTTGACCGGTCAGTGCTCAAATGCATCTCCTGGGACAACCATTCTCCAGGTAGGGAGGCTGGGCTGCAAGTCTGTCTAAATATCCCTATGTTCATTAGATCATTAATTTAATTAATTCCACTTAATTAAAGCTCTTGCATAAGTGTGTAGTCAAGCACTATTGTTTAGAGTTTTAGTAGTCTTTCTATAGGCCATAATTAATTAATTATGCATTAACTATACAGCATCTATTCTTGGCCAGTAACTTGGAAACCATGATTAATGGTTTGTGCTACCGCTGCTGGTTTGAAACAAATTATATTTCAGGTTGATATATAGTGTCCTCTCCCCATACTAACAAGACTTCACTGTATCATAACTGTTATTTTAAGGTAGGTACTCATCTAAGACTGGGCTTCCCAGGTGGTGCAGTGGTAAAGAATCCACATGCCAATGCAGGAGATACGAGTTCAGTCCCTGGGTTAGGAAGATCCTCTGGAGAAGGAAATGGCAACTTGCTCCAGTATTCTTGCCTAGAAAATCCCACGGACAGAGGAGCCTGGTGGGCTACAGTCCATGGGGTCGCAAAGAGTTGGATATGACTTAGCAACCGAGCATGTGCTCATCTAAGATGATTGCTACTATCTTGTCTAAGCAAAATTTACTTCTCACCTGATTCCTTCCCTTGCAGCCCAACTCAGTGACAGTTGCTTGCTTCAGCTGGTCCTAAACCTGCAAGAGGGTTGCCATTTTTCTTCTTTCAGACTGATTTCCAGGTGGTTTTTTTTTTTTTAACATAAACTTCAATAAATTCTATTTTTATTTTGAAATTCATTTATTTGTTTCTATGAGACCCACCTCGGATGGTTAACTATGACCTTCCATAAGGTTTTAAATTACTGGATTTTTAAGTTTTCTTTTCCATTTANTTTTTTTTTTTTTAACATAAACTTCAATAAATTCTATTTTTATTTTGAAATTCATTTATTTGTTTCTATGAGACCCACCTCGGATGGTTAACTATGACCTTCCATAAGGTTTTAAATTACTGGATTTTTAAGTTTTCTTTTCCATTTATAGTAGGCTAATAAATGGGAACACAAAATACATCCATGCCCTAATCCCTGCAACCTGTAAATGCTACCTTATTTGGAAAAGAATCTGATGTCCTTAAATAAGGATTTTCAGATAGGAGATTGTCCTAAACCATCTGGGTGACTCCTCAGTGCTGTCACAGGTATGTAACTGAGCAGGAGATGGGTCCCCCCCACTGTCGGAGCTTCTTTCTGAAGTACCAAGATAATAGTATCTGGTGCACATTTCCTGAGTTATCTTACAGATGCTAAAACTCCAACCACATGAAATACATTAACTACTTGATGACCATGAGCACATAGCTCCCACACCTACTGGGGCCTGAGGATTGATAATGTTAACCCCTGTGACACTGTCTTATTACCTTGCCATCAACCAGTCAGATAACTGAGCATGAGCTAGTCTTACACCCTGTGACTCCCCTCCCTTCAGTTCAGTTCAGTTCAGTCGCTCAGTCGTGTCCGACTCTTTGAGACCCCATGAATCGCAGCACGCCAGGCCTCGCTATCCATCACCAACTCCTGGGGTTCACTCAGACTCACGTCCATCGAGTCTGTGATGCCATCCAGCCATCTCATCCTCTGTCGTCCCCTTCTCCTCCTGCTCCCAATCCCTCCCAGCATCAGAGTCTTTTCCAATGAGTCAACTCTTCTCATGAGGT
>SJYX01006505.1:0-20874 GCA_006410675.1 Oreotragus oreotragus
CATAGCCTTGACTAGACAGACCTTTGTTGGTGTAGAGCAGAAAGTGAAGAGGAACTAAAAAGCCTCTTGATGAAAGTGAAAGAAGAGAGTGAAAAAGTTGGCTTAAAGCTCAACATTCAGAAAACGAAGATCATGGCATCTGGTCCCATCACTTCCTGGCAAACAGATGGGGAAACAGTGGAAACAGTGTCAGAATTTTGGAGGAGGGGCTCCAACATCACTGCAGATGGTGATTGCAGCCATGAAATTAAAAGACGCTTACTCCTTGAAAGGAAAGTTATGACCAAACTAGATTGGCCTACATAAATATGATCAATTAATTCTTGACAAAGATGCCAAAGTAATTCAACAGGAAAAGAAAATCCTTTCAACAAATGATACTAAGAAATTGAATGTATGGGGGAAAAAACTCCTACCTCACACATTACATAAAAATTAGCGATGGATAATAGCTCTAAAAGTAAAAATTTAAACTGCATAAATTTTTAAAAATTTGGAAAAAATCTTCAAAACCTTGGACAAGATACAAAAATATTAATCATAAATGAAAAAAATTGATAAATTATACCTTATCAAAATATTTAAATTTACTTATCAAATACATTATTAAGAGAATCAAAAAGGAGAGATTACTTTTAAAACCTGAAGAATGAAGTTCACATCACAGGTACTTTTTCTCAGTGAATCTCAAATTTTACTCTCAGATCCAATAACCTTCATTCTACCTCCCTCTGAAATCCAAGCCCCATGTCTTTTGGGCTCACTCAAGACCCTTTTGGCTAATGGGCAATCATTTTTTTTCCCTTTCTTTGACTTTGGAGACCTGAGGATGAAAGCAGAGCAGAAAGATAATCTCTGCCATTCTCTCCGACTTCTTAAAACTCATATGTGTCTCTCTTCCAGCTAAGTAACACTTGGCAACTATATTTTACACTGCTACCTCCTCTAACTCATTTGACTATTTCAACTCCTTTGAAGATTTTGGTAAGAAAACAAAATGTATGAAAACATAAGCAGCTCAAAATCATTTTTAACTATGCTCCACAAAAATCTCTATGTTTCAAGGAATAGGTATACTTACATTTGAATACTTAGGTAAAAGCATTTGAACATGAAGAAGCTGTTTCTACAATCAGAATTTTCCCACATATATTTTTAAATTGAGTTAAAAATTTAGATGAAATTGAATATTTTTATTTTAAAAGTTATGAGGATCAAATAGATCTCATATACGAAAATTCATTATAAACTGCAATGCATGAGAAACGCATAAAGTTTTTCAGTTGTCAACTTCCAGAAATATGGTAGAGTAGATATTTAGAAGGTCTCTCATTCTAAAATACAGCTCAATCCTGGATAAACTTCAGCAAATACAATTTTAGTTACTAGATTCTGCAGAAACCTAGAAAAGTCTCAAAGAAAAGGAAAAGAGACAGAAAATTGAACCCAGTGTTGGGAATTTGGGCAATAATTAAATACAAAAGATTTTTCCCTGATTGAAAATGTTAAATTAGTAACATCAAGTCTGCTATAGGAAATTTCAGAATTTTTCCAGGATGTTCAAAGGAAATTAAAGTGTTTCTAGTTCAATCATTTCTCCCTAGCTCCAAACAGATACAAAGAAAATTTCCCTGTGGAAAAACACTTTCCATATAATGGGCCCTCAGAAATCTCACAGATTAAAGACAACATATGCGTTCACATAAAAAAAACTTACAAAACTCATGCAAGGAAACAAGTNTAAAGTGTTTCTAGTTCAATCATTTCTCCCTAGCTCCAAACAGATACAAAGAAAATTTCCCTGTGGAAAAACACTTTCCATATAATGGGCCCTCAGAAATCTCACAGATTAAAGACAACATATGCGTTCACATAAAAAAAACTTACAAAACTCATGCAAGGAAACAAGTAAGTCTGAATAAGAATCAACATAAACAGAGCTGACACCCAAGAATCTTAAATATTCTCAAAAGAAGAATTTAAAATAGCTATTATGCAATATTAAAGAAATAAAAGGTAGACCTTTGACAGTGATGAGTAACCAGAGGTATTAAAGATGACCTAATAGGCTTTTTAAAGGGCAAAAAACCTTTTAGAAGTAAAAATATAATAGTTGAAATTAAAATCTAATGGATGAGTTGAACAGCAGGTTCGTCACAGCTGAAAAAACAACTATGAACTGAAACGTGGAGATGAATAAATTATCTCAGTTATAGCACAGAAAAATAAAAAGATGGGAACATAACAGCTTAAGAGATGTGGGCAAGACAGTAGCAAGCATTCAGAGTACCAGAGAAAAGAACAGAGAGAATGGAGGAAAGAAATATCGAATAGAAAATGGCTTAGAATTTTCTAAACCTGATGAAAAACATAGTCTTTAGAAGAAGAAGGAAGCACAACATATACTAAACAGGACAAATGAAATTAAATCCACAGACACATTATGATGAAATTCGAACCACCAAAGACAATCAGAAGATCTTAAAGTCATTCAAAGAACAGAAAAACAGATCACCCACAAAAGAACAGCAAATAAGCAAAGCTGATTTTCCAACAGCATCCTTGGAACCCTGAAGTCAGGGAAAGGATATCCTTAAGATGCTGAGAGAAAATGATTGTCAACCCAGACCTATACTAGGCAAAATTATCTTTCATCTAAACAAACTTTGATAGTGTTCTGCCAGGAGAATGTCAATAAAGAACTTCAAAAAATAAACTTCAGTTCTCAAATGGTCTTTTAAATGAGATTTGCATCCTTAATGAGAAGACATCATCTCCCAAAGAGAGAAAATTCATTCTTGCTAGGCCAAAAAAAAAAAAAAAAATTGCTATTTTTGTGTATCTTTCTAAGAAAGCTCCAAGTCTTTTTCAGTAGATGAACTGCCAAAGTGAGCACAAACGCTCCAAATCTTAATAATACCAGTTACCTCCAAAGTGATCTATGGATTCACTTGCAAATGCCAATCAAAATTTTCAAAGGAAACTGGCTAGTCAATTCCAAAATTTATATGTAAAAGCAAAAGTGTCCCAAGATACTCCTGAACACTGGGTTTGAGGAAATTGTCCAAATATTATGACATTTCACACACTATAGTAACAAAGACAGTGCAGTATCAGCACAAGGATCAACAAGCCAATTGTTGGAAAGAGTAGCAAGACCAGGAACAGCTGTTGTATACAGAGAACACTCGGCTCCAACATTGCCAGCAAGAGTGCCATGCTTCTCTTTGGTTCTTCTGAACCAATCACTGGTCTTCAGTATCTGGGGATATGATGATTAAGTATCATGACCCCACCCATGGAGCCAGAGAAGGGAGAGCCCTTATAAAATCACAAGGACAGAGAGTGGGAAAGGAGTGATCCCTGCCAAAGGAAATCAGTTCAATCGCTCAGTCGTGTCCAACTCTTTGCAACCCCATGAACTGCAGCACGCCAGGCCTCCCTATCCATCACCACTCCCGGAGTCCACCCAAATCCACGCCCATTGAGTCAGTGATGCCATCCAGCCATCTTATCCTCTGTCATCCCCTTCTCCTCCTGCCCTCAATCTTTCCCAGCATCAGGGTCTTTTCCAATGAGTCAGCTCTTTGCATGAGGTGGCCAAAGTATTGGAGTTTCAGCTTCAATCTTTCCAATGAACACCCAGGACTGATCTTTAGGATGGACTGGTTGCATCTCCTTGCAGTCCAAGGGACTCTCAAGAGTCTTCTCCAACACCACAGTTCAAAAGCATCAATTCTTCAGTGCTCAGCTTTCTTTATAGTCCAACTCTCATATCCATACATGACCACTGGAAAAACCATAGCCTTGACTAGATAGACCTTTGTTGGCAAAGTAATGTCTCTGTTTTTTAATATGCTGTCTAGGTTGGTCATAACTTCCCTTCCAAGGAGTAAGCGTCTTTTAATGCCAAAGGAAATAGAGGCATCAAAAAACAGGAGAGGGAAACAGATGCCAAGAGGAAAAAAGGTATCTAACACACATGCTATAGGCCAGTTTTCATAAAAGCGATGTCTTTGGTGATGACTTCGGTGATGAAAGGAACGAGGGTGTTGGTACAAAGTATCTACAAACATAGCCATGCAGACCCCCATTCACACACATGAGTAAGGGGCTGTTCATTTCACTCATAAGCCCCTGCTTGATCACCATGTCTTTTGTTTTCAGGTGAATTCTTTAGTCCCATTCTTTCTAAGTCAGTATCTTAGAAAGAATCTTTTTTTCAACCCAGGCCTCTGTTTCATTGTCTCTGAACATTTTTCTCAAAACAACATATTTTCTTGCCATTCTGTGAAGCACTTCCGAAAGCATACTGTATAGGATCCAAATGCTTGCTACATAATTTTATATATATATATACTTAAGATATTTTTTTCACATGTACACACTGCTATATTTTGGGCTTCCCAAATGGCACTAGTGGTAAAGAACCTGCCTCCCAACGCAGGAGACATAAGAGACTCAGGTTCAATCCCCGACCAGGAAGATCCTCTGGAGGAGGGCACGGCAACTCAATTCAGCATTCTTGCCTGGAGAATCCCATGGACAGAGGAGACTTGCAGGTTATACTCCATAGGGTCGTAAAGAACCAGACATGACTGAAGCAACTTAGCACTGCTGTATTTACCTATTTATTTTTATTTCTTTTTGGCTGTGCTGGGTCTTCGTTGCTGCACACGGCCTTTCTCCAGTTGCAGAGTGGGAGCTACTCTCTAGTTGCAGCGAGCAGGCTTCTCTTATTGCAGGGCACAGCTGTAGGCACACGTGTTCCAGCAGCTGCAGCACAAGGGCTCAGGAGCTGCAACTTGCTGGCTCTGGTGTGTGCAGGTATCAGTAGTTGTGGCCCACAGGCTTAGTTACTCCACAACTTGTGGAATCTTACTGGTCTGGGGATCAAATCCATGTCCCCTGTCAGCAGGCAGGTTCTTATCCATTGTGTCACCAGGTAAGTATGATAATTATATATTTTTCATTCATTACAAAATAAATCAGAACAGTTCATTGAAGCACCACATCTTATGTGCCATACTACTTGCCTCTGGAGCCTTTATCATGACCTTGAGCACTGGGAAGCTTCCACAATGGAATCCAATGCCTGAAATGCTACCCCTCATACTCCTTACACCAGTGACCCAGGACACCCTCTCTTCTCCAGGTAGTGACAACCACCAAACGCAGACCTCCTTTAAAGACACTAGGGAGCAGTTTCCCCAGGGCACTCCCCCACACTGGAGGCATTCCCAAACATGGGCAAGTTAGAATGTAACCAGCGACAGGTCATAGGTTCTGACCTGTCCCATTTTCTGCCCCTCCTGCTATTATTGCTCAGAGCTTATCTCATCTACCTAGAGCAACAGACCTGTTGAAGTACAATGAGATAGATAGTTTTTCTTCTTCTAAATTTTCTCTGGTAAGGTTATATTAGTTTTATGATAAAATTCATAGTTTTATAAGTATTTTCTAAACAATCTTAACTTAGTATTGAGTTAAAGGGTATTACCCATATAGACCTCCACATAAAATTTCACTAGTAGCCCTTTTAGGAAGCACTAGTTTGGAATAGAAAGAACACAGTATTAAATTGAAGAATCTGGGTTTCAGTCCCGGCTTCTCCACTCCCATCAGTGTGAATTTGCAAAGGCTGATGAATTGCCAAGCCTTGGCTTTCTCTTTTATAAATGGGGAACGTGTGATATACCTCAGACACTGTTGTAATTACTTCTTTGTATGAATACAGTCAATCCTCATGCCAACCCTAGGAAGCTGATATCATCTCCAGGTAATTATTATCTCCTTTTTTAAGGAAGAGGAGACTGGGCACAGAGAGTGTACATAACTCATTCAAAGACACACAACTAAGAAGGTGACCAGCCTGGATTTGAACACAGAGAGCTATTTGGAGCCTATACTCTTGACTAGCATGCTGTATTGCTTCCTAACTTGGATTATATGAAAATTAAATAAGACCATGTATGTCAAGGATTTATATTCCCCTGACCAACTCTCAGACTACAGGTGTCAGATAGAAAGGGACTGGGTTTCCCTGGTGGCTCAGATGGTAAAGAATCCGCCTGCAATGCACGAGACCTGAGTTCAATCCCTGGGTTGGGAAGATCCCCTGGAGGAGGGCATGGCAACCCACTCCAGGATTCTTGCCTGGAGAATCTCCCTGGACAGAGGAGTGGGCTACAGTCCATGGAGTCGCACAGAGGTGGACGTGACTGAGTGACTAAGCACAGCACAGAAAGGGACTACATGTCACCATCTTGCATCCTCTTCACTGGATTTGGTCTCTGACAATACCCAGTTAAGATACGACACTCCTAAAATACTTCTGCACAGTTGGTAACAGGCCACTGCCTCAAGGCTCTTCCTCAAGAATTCCCCAGGTCTCCTCAGATCCAGGAACTGAAGAGTTAACCCCTGGCACAGCAAGGTGTCTGCCAGGGACACAGGAAATACCAGTAAACATTTGTTAACTGAGTAGTGCTCCGCACTGGAACCAAACCCAGAGTCATGTCCTTGGTAAATAATGCAAATGGAATTGGGACCGAGGTCTGCCTATTTCCAATGACCATGATCTGCGCTCCAGAGAACACAAACGTCAGTGTCTGAGGCACCTGAAGCCTGAGAGACAGAAGAGAGTTGCTTTCTCCCACAGACTCTAGAGCCTAGATACAAATTCCCACTGCTTTCCAGACTTGTAAGGTCCACCCAAGACCAGCTGGGATCTGGGACCTGGGACCCTTTACTGCAGTGCTTGCACCTGTGTTAGGAGAACCATTGACCAAAACTGCCCTCCACTCTTGGAGAAGGCAATGGCACCCCACTCTAGTACTTTTGCCTGGAAAATCCCATGGACAGAGGAGCCTGGTAGGCTGCAGTCCATGGGGTCGCTAGAAGTCGGACATGACTGAGTGACTTCACTTTCACTTTTCACTTTCATGCATTGGAGAAGGAAATGGCAACCCACTCCAGTATTCTTGACTGGAGAATCCCAGGGATGGGGGAGCCTGGTGGGCTACCATCTATGGGGTCGCACAGAGTCAGACACGACTGAAGCGACCTAGCAGCAGCAGCAGCAGCAGCCCTCCACTCTGGCCAGGCATGATAGTAACCACTTGCATGAGTTATCTTACAACAGGAGGTCCTGGTAAGGAATCCGGAACTAATAAGCTACCACCAACCATAAGAATTTAGGGAAGGTCAAAAGGAGAGAAGTAATGCCAGTCCCTATATAGACCAACCTCCCAGAATCCTTCTCCTGAAATCCATCTTGGCTGAGTGTGTGTAATACCATGAAGGACCCTGAGTTAAAATGATTGGCCAGAGACAACTCAGAAGCTAACCCCATTACTGTACAACCTGAAACGGCGAGCCACGTGTCAGAGCTGTTCTCCTGAGTTCTCTCACCCTGCTGCCTCCGCCCAGACATCCGTTTCCCATAAAGTCTCTTGCTTTGTCAGCATATGTGTCTCCTCAGACAATTCACTTCCGAGTATTAGGCAAGAATCCACTCTAGAGCCCTGAAAAGTGCCCCCTTTCCTGCCACATCTGGACAAACGTCTCCTCCAGCAACAAATTAGAAAGAAACTATAAGGGACTAAAAATAACTGCATGCATGTGCACTTGGGGCAAATTATGGACAATGAGATAAGACCCAAAAAGACTCAAAACCCAACTGCCATTTCTGAAGAAATGGGAAAAAAACAGGGTGTCAGGAGCAAAATCAGGGCTCTGTGCATGCCCCCCTGCACTCAACACCATCCAAAGGGGTGGGCAAACCACCTAAGCCACCTCTCTGGTCAGATCCCTGTAACCACCCCTACCCACACCCTATGTAAAGAACCAGCCCCAACCCCACCTAAGAGAGTGAGAAAGGGAAATTGTTACTTGTCTTTGCTCCAGAACTTCTTATCTGGCCTCTTATCAGTTTCGATTTATTGAGGAAGACCAGACCCCTAGATGGTAACACCCCCATCATCCTGTCTCCCTGACCTCATCGCTGCTGCTCTGCCACACTCCAGCTGCAGTGGCTTCCTTCTGCTCCTTGGCTGTACTTGGTTTCTGTGACTTGGAAAGCTCTTCCAGCCGATTCTCACCTTGTGGCTCCTTATCATTCAGATCACATCTCAAATGTTCCCTTCACCCCCACAGAAGACTTCCCAGGCCACCAGACGTAAGGTTACTGCTCTCCCAAACACCATACCATTGTCACAATCACCTGAAGTACTGCCTTTTGCTTTATGTTCTTTTTTTTTTTTTTTTGCTTTGCTGTCCCTAGCATGTAAATACCATGAAGCCATTCTCTGTTTTACTCCTGTATTTGCAGCTCTCAGCACATTTCTGAATAAATGAATGAGGAGCAAGTGTAGATATTCAGGAAGTTATATCCAACTGTTTAAAGCAGGCCAAGGCCTGATAGCTTTGAAATACAGCAGGAAATATCAAAGGAAGCCTGATTCTAGCAAGGATTCAACCTCCCGCCAATAATAAGTGGGCATCTGCTATATACCAGGCACCATCCTAGGTACTGGGGGTACATAGGGGAACAGGGAAAAATCCCTGCCTTCATGAGGTTTTTCTAGTAGGAGAATTCAGGCAATACATATCATATATATTACAATGAGTAAACACATCACATGGCCAATGGTGGTAAGTGCTAAGGACAAAAATGAAATATGAAACAGCGTTAGGCAGTATAGGAAAGCTATAGGGAAGTGTGTAGTTCTAAGGAGTCGTTTAAAGACCTGGAGGCTGGGAGGCAGGGAGTCACCAGGATTATCTGAGGGGAGAGCATTCCACAAAGGCCCTTGTGCAAACATGCCTGGGAAAGGGCATCCTTCTAAGAAAAACAAGGTGGCTCCAGTGGAAGCGTAGTAGAAGATCAGGACACAAGGGCTCTGAGCCAGATGGGAGCCACTGGAGAGATGTGAGGAGAGGACAGACGTGCTCTGCTATTTTAGCACAAGCTAGAGGGTGAAGCCGAGGGGAGGGAGGCAGAATAGCTCAGAGGCTGTTGCATAGCAATCCTACAAGCAAGAGATCCTGGTGGTTGGACCACAGTGGGAGGAGTGGAAGGGGAAAGAGACAGCAGGATTCTGAGTATCTGAAGTTAGATTCTGAAATTACAGCAACAGTTTTGGAGAGAAAGAAAAAGGAGCTAACAATTGCCAGAGACACCTTGAATATTTTTGCCACTGATGACACAACCTGGGAGCAAGAAGAGGTTGGGAGAAAGGAGCGAGTGAGCAGGGGCAGAAATGCCAAATATCAGTAGGAGAAACAGCCTCACTAGACAAGAGAAGAAAAGAAAAAGAAGGCATGGAGGAAGTCTTTCTGGTTGTGGCTGTCTCTTCTTCTGAGATGCTGTGTCTCTAGATAAAGTATCCTTTCAAGAAGACAAACTCCTGGTGATCAATGCCAGCTTCATGGGCATGTTGGTGATCTGTGTAGTTGCTCAGAAGAGGTTTGCTCTTGGTTTAATGCTCTGCTGTCCCTGTCTTAAAATCCTAGCTTAAACCCGGGTCCCCTGGTTTCCATTTTGCACTGCGAGTAGCTCAGTCAGTAAAGAATCTGCCTGCAATGCAGGAGACCCAGGTTCTATCCCTGGGTCAAGAAGATATCCTGGAGAAGAAAATGGCAACCCACCCCAGTATCCTTGCCTGGAAAATCTCATGGACAGAGGAGCCTGGCAGGCTAGTGTCCATGAGGTTGCAAGGGTCGGACATGACTTAGAGACTAAAACCCATCCACTCCCATGTATCATGCAGCTAATGCTGCTGACAGTGCTCTCCACTCACCCGCTACATTATAAAGGACGTCTCCAGGTGGGATGTTTTGTGGGAAAGGCTGAGATGATGATATTGGAAGAGCCCTTGGACCCTTCAGAGAAGGAGATGCTGTGTCCATCTGTGCTCTGAGCGGCGTGGCAGTAACTCTGGGAGCATTAGCACATGGCCCTGCAGCAAAGGGCATCCCTGCCCTCTTTAAAAAAGAGAAGGACAAGAACAACATAATGTTTCTGGTGGAAAAATACAGCATTCCATCTTTTCATAGTTTATCTCTGCCCTCCAAAAACAAATGCATCAAGGAATAGTCCCAGAAACCAAGGTTGTCATTTTGATTGGTGCCAAAAATTGGGACCCAGCCACAGTCTTATGATTGATTCTGAGACACAGAATGGAAAACATTAATATTGATTTATCTGTTCATTCTCTTTATTCACTGTTCATCCATTTGCCCAGACTAGCCATAGCAACTAGACACTACAAAATTAAAGTTAAAACAACTCTTCTATCTGTGGTAGACTCATTCTCCTCCTTTTGCTCCTGGGGCTGCAGTTCCAGTGAGCTAAAGCATCCATTAATTCTATTTTTTAAATATCATGCAATCCACTCAGCAGGAACTGGAGAACTCACAAAAATAATATTGGAAAAAATGTAAACCTAAAAATTCTAAACCAGATTGACAGAATCTGTTCCCTTATGGCTGTTTCAGTGCCATTGTGGAGTATCTCAGAAAATTATAAAAAGGAGCAATAGCAGCTCAATAAGCAGGTATTCACAGCTTATGGCATCAGAATAATAAGAAACACAGCATCCTTCAGTGCAGCCCAGACACTCCACAGCACAAAACATGAGCAGAGCCTTAGCCAGTGACCTAGACAAGATACACAACCCTAGAGTGTTTATATTTCTATTGAGGTGTCTTTAATATGGAGTCAATCAACTAAAAACCAAATATGTCTTAATTACTTACTAGGTACCAGCACTACACTCATATTACTGATAAAGGAAGATTAGAGTTTGCTTTCAAAGAGCATGGCACCAAACTGAATTCTGCAGAACTGCTCTGGCTTAGCTCCCATGATGGATAAGCCATAGCACAGTCCAGCAACTACTGTCTTGTTACCTCAATGCCCCAGCCATTTATCTTCAAAGCTCCAAATATGAGATCCTTTATCACATCACACCTCTAAACTCCTACCATAAAATAATGTTAAAACCTCCTTTTCTCTCTCTCAGTCTCTCTGTCTGTCTCTCTGCGGAATCCACAATTGAAAAGTAGAAAAGTGAAAAAAAAAAAAAAAGTCAGACATCAAAAAGAGACATAAGTGGCTAGCAGACCATCAAGACAATTGAGAACTAAACAGTCATCTCTAACGGAAAGGGTGCAGAATTATGTGCCTAGAGAACAAGAAAGCACATGGACAGAGATTCCACCAACATGAGCTGGACAAGCTCTGTCCAGAGGAGAACATGAGAAGCTCTTACAATGAACTGTTTGAATATCTCCTTGCTCTGCTTCACTCTGTATGAGATTTATAGTCATCTCTGAATAAGTGCATCAAGATGGAAACATCCATTTATCTGAACAAAAGGACATCCATATCATCCTGGGGGAAAGTGCTTTGTTTTGAGGCCACTTAGCCCTAACTGGTATGCACTAATGCAGTTCCCCCACCAGATTAGCCTCACGTCCTGGGAATCCATTCTAAGGTTTGAGGGAAAATCCCAACTAATAGCAAAGAGTGATTTTTCCTGCTTTGCTGAGATTCTCCCTCAAGGTCAGGTTCTTCCACTACTCCTGAAATAAGAGGCAAGAAACCCAATCATATCATTTTAAGATTCTTTTTAAAGACTGAGAATTAATTTATTTGCTTGTAAAAACGAGTTCCCCATGGGTTAAAATGACAAACTAAGCAAAATCCAGCTTTACTTGGCAATTAACTAATGGGCCTTAACAGGATGCCCTTCCTCCAGCAGGTGTTTTTGGCATACTGAATTAACAACAAGAGATAAACTTTGTGTTCTTCTGACCCAATTTCCAATGCCTACCCTTGTTTTAAGATAAGACAATTGATATACTCAGAAACTTTCCTTCAGTCAGATCTGTACCTATGTTTTTAAAAAAGAGGTTATATAAAGGAAATTTACTTCCCATTGCCACTCATTTCTAATACATTAAGTATCAATACTTCAAAAGTCATTACTTGTTTCTCTTCAAAAGAGAATTGAATTTAAGAAGGAAGCTTAACTAAATTCTTTAAGATTTGGAAAGTAATTCCCAAGATAGGCATGTAGTCATTTCAAGGGAAAGTTTTACTTAAACAGAGGGAGCCATATGATTAAAAATGAATGTTCTTTGAAACGTTTTAAGCTTTACTTTGAAAAAAAATCTCAGAAAAATGTGGCTTCTCCTAAGATAATTTCCAAAAGGAACCCTTTGCCCAGTATGAGTTTCACATAATTGCAACTCTGGAATCAATTCTGTTTGTAGAACAACAGAGTAATCTTTTCCCAAGACTACAAAGGACATTGGAGAATGTTCCATTTGTTTAGCCTAAAAACTGTGGGACCATAGTTATCCAGATGATATACAGTGTTACTTTTATAAAATAATGCACATTTACATTAGGGAGCAAACCTAGCATCACTGGGGACCATTGTAAGTCATTGATATTTATTAGTATCTTTTTCCTTTCCTTTTCAATGGTAATATGTACTTTTTAGCACACTTGAAATAGAAGGTGTACATGACAACCTCCAGGAATGCCTGGGGAAGAGCATCTTCCTTTTGGTACCTAAATACAGACTTGTTTCTAGTTAGTTTACTCAATGGTAAACCAGCTTTGGTAAATCACAAAGCAATGCTTTCAGAGGCTTGCCATAAGCTGGATATAAAAAATGGAATTAGGGGTCAAATTCTTGACCTATCAGAGCTAAAATGTTAAGGAAGGGATGCTCCATCCTATGGAAATTGTTTCAAGGATGAAAGAAAGGAAGGCCGTTATCTAATTTTATGAAGTTACAAATTCAATAACAAAACTAGAGAAGTACAAGACAGACAGTTATAGACTTATCAATTATTAACATAGATGGAAGAGTCCTAAAATATTAACAAATCAAGCCCAATAGTATATTTTTTAATTATATCATAATAATTTTGGATTTAGTACAAATGCAAAGAAAATTCAACATTAGAATCTACTAAAGCATAAAGTCACATTAATGAAATAAAGAGGGAAAAACCTCAGTAGGTACTGACAAATCATTAGTTAAAATTAAGTACTCATGTGTCTCTTTTAAATTGCTTTTAGTGAGCTATGACTAGGAGAGAATTTTCTTAATACAATTTAAAAATTCACCAAAAACCTAGACCAAACATAACATTATGATGACAATTTAGAAACATCACCATTAAAATCACAAATAAAGATGGCTGCTCTCCCTGCATGAACATCTTTGTAAAAGGTCTACATAACAGTAAGAAAAGGGAAAGAATAGCAAGAAGCTTGGAAAGAAATACATAAAGTTGCTACTATTTTTTACTATTATTTCCCACTTATAAATGCAAAATAATCCCCAGACCCAACTATTCAAAGCAACAAAAGAGGTTTGCTAGTTACAAAATCAACATACTAAAACACTAACATCCCTGTACACCAGCAACAACTATTTTAAAATGCAATAGAGGGGTTCCCTGCTGGTCCAGTGGTTAAGACTTCTTCTTCCAATGCAGGGGACTGCAGGTTCGATCCCCGGTCAGGGAGCTAAGATCCTGTATGCCTCAGGGCCAAAAGAACAAAACATAAAACAGAAGCAATATTATAACAAATCCAATAAAAAAACTTTTAAAAAATGGCCCACATCAAAGAAATTTTTTAAAATGCAGTAGGGTATGTATGCACATGCATGCTGTGTTCTAAGTCATTTCGGTCATGTCCAACTCTTTGCGACCCTGTGGATCATAGCCCACCAGGCTCCTCTGTCCATGGGATTCTCCAGGCAGGAATGCTGGAGTGGGTTTCCATGCCCTCCTGCAGGGGATCTTCCTGACCCAGGGATCGAACCCATGTTTCTTATGTCTCCTGAACTGGCAGGCAGTNAGGCTCCTCTGTCCATGGGATTCTCCAGGCAGGAATACTGGAGTGGGTTGCCATGCCCTCCTGCAGGGGATCTTCCTGACCCAGGGATCGAACCCATGTTTCTTATGTCTCCTGAACTGGCAGGCAGTTCTTTACCATTAGTGCCACCTGGGAAGTCCAACATGTTTATATCCTGATAGTTTCTGCATTAAAAGTGCATAATTGAAGGTTGCCTTGCAGTAGAAAAGTTTCTTCATCCATTGCCTTCACAGGATTTGTTTTTCCTGTGTAAATTTCTAATACCCACTGAGTAAGTCTGGCTAAAAGACTGTTCATAAGTGATTAATTTCAAAGATTTACCTCCTGTGTGAGTCCTCTAATATCTAATGAGGACTGAAATACTATCCATGTACAATTAACATCAGAGATTTCTCTGAGTTTTGATTGATGGCTGATTTCTTGAAGAGAAAATTTCCATGCTTATTATAGTCATTGGGCTTCCCTTGAGTTCCTGAATGTTTCACTTCCAGTCAAATAAAGAGAATTACATGTATGCACATATAATTTACAATAGCAGCAAAACTTGTTTTAAAAACTAGAAATAAATCTAAGAAAAAGTTTTAAGAGAGAATTCTTAATATTATGAAAGAACATAAAAGAAGTCTTAGATAAATAAGATGTACCTTGTTCATGGATGGGACACTGAATAAAGATGTAATTGTTTTTTCCAATTAGATTAATGTGATTCTAATCTCAATTGACAAAATAGCAAATGATTCATATGAATTTAGCAGTTCATATGAAAGAGTAGAGTTCCAAGAAGAGTCAATATAATTCTAAAAAGAACAAAGATAGTAGTTCTGGTAGATATCAAGATATCATAACCTTTACAGTAATGAAAACAGTATGGTATTAGTAAAAAGACAGATAAAGAGATTAATGAAACAGAATAGAAAGGCTGAAAATACAAAATATGGTAGAGATTGGCTTACACAGTAAAAGGAAAAGGAAACAGTATTCAGTTAATAATGCTGGAAAATTTGGCTAGGGCTTCCCTGGTAGCTCAAAATCTTCCCTGATGGCTCAGCGGGTCAAGAATCTCCCTGAAATGCAGGAGACACAGGAGACATGGGTTCGATCCCTAGGTTGGGAATATCTCCTGGAGGAGGAAACGGTAACCCACTCCAATATTCTTGCCTGGGAAATCCCATGGACAGAGGAGCCTGGTGGGCTACAGACCCAGAGCTACAGTCCATGGGTCGCAAAGGGTCAGACATGACTGAGTGACTAACCACAGCACACCTAGAAAAGAAACAGTACTACATTTAAAAATACATTCTAAGTGAATTAAATGTATAAATACAGAGACTTCCCTGGTGGTCCAGTGCTTAAGACTTCACCTTCCAATGCAGGGGGGTGAGGATTCAATCCCTGGTCAGGGATCTGGGATCCCTCTCAGCCAAAAACCAAAACAGAAAACAGAAAACAGAAACAATATTGTGACGAATTCAGTAAAAACTTTTTAATGGTCTACATCAAAAAATAATCTCAAAAAAAGGTACAATTGTAAAAATCAAAACTTTAAACTACAGGAGAAAAATAATTGGCCTCCATTTAAAGACAGAAGTTCAAAGGCATGTGTTAGCCTTTACTTGCTCCTTAAATTTCAGTAAAATGACAGTCAATGGATTTCTAAGACATTAAAACCACGGAAACGAAATGAATAGAAGAACAAAACAGCAGCAGCAAAATCTGCAATCCGACAAGCAGATGGATGAGCAGTAACTTAACAGACACCCAGAGAGTCAAATTCTAAATTGTCAGTGTAGGAATCAAGAAGCAACTTGATATACTGAACAGAACTGCCAAAGCATTTATCAATCGGTTTTGCCATTACCACTGGACATGAGGATAAAAGTGAGCTATAAACAAGAAGATCGGTTAAAGTATGTTTAAGAAGCGTTTAGACCCCCAAATCTCCACCCTTCCTTTATCTAGTGAGGAAACACCCTTTCTTGACCCCACAGTTTATTCTCTGGAGAGGTCTGTGGGTTTGGGGGACACCAGCCTATTTGACAGCAAGGGTACCTTAGGAAAATAGAGAGACTAAAGCAAAAGGTTTAATTCTGAAGTTTGACACTCCCCACATTTTTTTCTCTACTTGGTTCCTAAAATTCTGACAGGCAGATATGTACATTCCAATCAAGAGCATGAAAAGCCTTTCCTAGAGGAAAATCTTGAGAAAAAAATCTAAAGGTCTAAAGAAAATTATAAAGGGAGTTTCTGAACCAAATGGCACCACTGGAACTAACTGCCTACATGAAGCCTCCAGTTAGCTTCATGTCCCAGGCAGGCTTAGTGTCCTGCTCAAATACAAGGGGACAAACAAGGATCCCCAGGTATTTGAAGAAGTCCTCTGATCCTCTGATTGAAAGATAGGAGCTAACAAGTCAGTTTGAAGGAACAGTCTTCATGTGAGAAGAATGAAAACTTTAAAAATAGTAGCATCATTTCAGATCTAAAATATTGTATATCCATGAACTAATAACAAGATACCATTTTAAACAGAAAGAAAAGGAAGATTTTTTTTTTAAGATACTTGGAATTTAAAAAGATAGCAAAAAATGAAAAACTTCACTTTGAAGGTTAAAAATAAAAAGACTACCCCTTAAAGAAGGACAAAATCCTAAACAGAAAACTTTGAAAAAAAGAAACTATAAAAGCGTAGGATGAAATTATTAGAGAAATAATTCAAGCAATTTCCCAGAACTTAAGAGCCTGTATTTTCAGACTGAATGGGTCCAGTTACTGTCCAGAACATGGCGGGGGGGTGGGGTGCAATTAACCCCTATCAGGACGTGCCATCTTGAAACTTCAAAACATCAGAAGACCCTTCAAACTCCCAAAGAGGAAAAGCAATAACCAGAGGTGTCAAACAGACAATCGTTACAAGGATAACCTTTTGAAATGTAAAAGACAGCGGAGCAACGCCTCTAAAATTTTTCTTAAGGACAATTATTTCAACCTAAAATTACCCATTCAACAAAAGTATAAAGTGAAGGCAAAATAAGGCATTTTAAGATATTCAAGTTCTCAAAAAGTTTTCTCCTATGCATTAGTTTTCAGGGAGCTACTATAACAGGGTCACTGGAAAAACAAAGGTGTAAACCAAGAAAGAGGAAGATAAAAAAGTACAAACCCAATACAAGAAAGGCAAAAGGAAGCCTTAGGATAACAGATGCACTGTCAGTGCAGGAGACAACAGTTCTTTTGGAGGAGGACAGACATCTTTTCAAGATGACTGACATCATACCTGGTGTGTTTGACAGTATCAAGGGGAGAGGTTTATATATTCATTCAATTAAATACTTGCAGATATTTTAATGAGTCAACACAAATGCACACACACGCATCTCAACATAGAAAGATCTGGAAAATAAAACATTGAGTGAAAAAGCCATGAAAGTACTATGAACATGGAGATACCATTAGAATTGTTTTAAATGAATGGTACTAGCAACACTGTAGGCTTTTAATGGGGATGTGGAGGGAACTAAGGTCATAAAGTTTCCTTTTCTGAGGAAAGAAGAACACCAACGGTATTGAGGAGAGGAAACCAAGGGTACTTCATTTTTATCCGTAAGGTTGTGTTTCTTTTAAATGATTTTTAAAGCCTAAGGTGAAAATGACTAAGCATAGATATTAGTTAATTCTGCATAGTAAGTACACAACTATTGATCTTACATTGATATTTCTATTTTTCTGTATTTTTATTTTCCAGGAAGGAAAGAAAGAAGCAGAAAAAGAAAGACAGATGCATCAGTCACAGCCTTTCCCTAGACTCAGGACCAGGAAAACAGGGGCCAGGACAAGCAGGGGCCTGCTCCAGTCACTCCCTCCCAAACTAAGGCTTCTCTCCACCTTGTTCAGTCCACTGCTCACAACAGAACACCATTCTGTGAGGTGCATGTTTCATTTTTTAAATAAAATCCTTTTTGAAATCTTAGCTCTTTTGCTTTCTCAACATAGTCCTCTGAATTTGTGCTTCAAGAGTCCAAAGTCTCAGAAACCTGAGACTGAAACAGGTTTGGGAGAGGGCTTAGTAATTAAAACATCGTTGACCGTTTGTATTATTGCTTAATATAGCTATTACTTTAATAGAAAACATAGAAGTAACAACTCACTCTCACTCACTCTCAGTTACATCTGGCAAAGTGCCATCAAACCTAAAGACCTCACTTGGTGGCAGCTACCTCAAGGACAGGTGAGCTCCTAGGAGGAAATTGACAGGACTTGGGACTGCTCTGTCAATATCACCTGAGACGTGATAGTAAGCCTCATAATGATGGAGGGGCTTGGGAGTGGGTGATGCTGAGAAGGCATTTGTTCTGTTTACCTAGAGATTTGCCCTTGGCCATCAAAAGCCTGCTAAATACTCAGCTTCAAGTGCACAGTCACAGCTTCTGCAGAAAAGTCAAAAAGCTGAGCCTACAGATACCCACTCATATGGTCTCCGATAGACTCGAAATAGTTCATCATCAGACTCTCATTTGATTTGGAACTAGAAGAATTGCAAAGAAGACAAAAATGAAAGGCACCGGACAGTTATCCTTTCTCTAAAAAAAAAAAAATGACTGAAGTTTGGTGAGAATGTTGTATGCCTGGGTTCAGGTCAGGGCTTATACTCTCTGACGCTTGATGGATTTCTGGCTTCAAATGTTTTATCAAGACAATCCACCTTGTAGCCATCTCCAAAGAAGGCTGTGTGGCTCTATTAAGTCTGCAATTTGCTTTTTAAAAGTGACTAAATATGCTTTTTCACAACAACGACAAGTCATCTCCCTCCTGGAGGCAACAGAGTTTGTCACCCAGCTTCACCGGCTTTTCAAAGCCAGCCATCAAAAAGCAAAGGAAATGTCATGACTTTGGAGCGGTCAGAAAGCTCTTAAGTCGCAGTGCAGGCTATTTCTCCTTTTGTGGCACAGAAAAGAGTGGACAGACACAATGAATAAATAATCCCATTGTACTTACAAACGAGTAACAATCCTTGAAAATGAGGTGAGGAACAAAGATAGGAGATAGCAGTGCAGCCCTGGTCTTAACAGAACAGCTTGCAATTCCAGGGCCTAAACTGCTTTTGCAAACAAACACACATGCGGTGACCCTGAGAAAATAAAATTTAAAAATGGCATCCAATTCAGAATGCCAATAGGCTCAGCCTAAATGGCCTTCTGCATAATTCACTTTGGACATCTTCAGGCTCTGTGGCTAAAAGGCAGTTGGTCTGGGCCAAGGTTAACGCCTTAAACCATTCAAAATAACTGACTTTGAAATAAGCATCAGGGTCACCAGTTGTTGCTAAAAACACCTCTTCATCATTTTTACTTCGCCACAGCCTTTCCTTTCCCTTTAGTGAAGTCTCGTTGTTTTATGTTGCAGCATTTGTCCAAGGCTTCCGTTTTTCATCTCTGGTGCCTGCAGCCACTCCTTTCCCACCTTGAACTGCAGAATCCAGGGGTAAACAGCAAACATGTGATGACTGGAAGGCCCAGCGGAGAAGGTCTGATGCTGGATGGAGCAATGGGAGACCTGAGACACAGCTGGATAAAGCACAAGCTATATATCCGAGGGTTCACAGAAACAGACAACTCCAGGAACTCAGAACTTCTAATGGCCTTAGAGAATTCACAACTGCAAACTTTCAGTTTTAATTTCCAAGCAAGTAAAACAAAGCCTCTTCATTAAGATAGAGAGTAGATTTTGCATATATAAAAGAGAGTTTTATTTTCTCTTCAAAAACCAGGGTTTTCTTACTTTGTAAACAAAGGAAAAGTAAAATTTGAAAAGTAGGATTGTTAGGTATGGGACCACCATGGCCCAGTATTTATCTCCATGAGAGACAGGTATATTGGCTGGCTTCATTCCCTCCCTGCAGAGCTTAGCACTCTTCTTAAACCAGATCTGCACACCAGGTTGGATACCCATGTTGATGTAGATAAGCATCTGTCCTAAGAAAACATAACACTATGTTTAACCACTTTTCTTCAAAAGTACAAAGAATTGAATTTAGTACTAGATACGATATGTTTTTCTTTTTTCCATTGATTAATTTATTATTTGTAGATCAATAAATATTTATTAGGTACATTCTCAAGTCCAGGCACTGTGTTGGGCATGATATAAAATTATACATAATTTTCGGTGCCCTATGTAATTGTGAAAAAGGCACAGTCTTTGCTTTCTCAGACTGCATTAGACGAAAAATATTGCATGTGACAAAGTTAAAATCCTTAGCAGCCAGTCAGGATAACAGGCTTCTCAATATTAGATACACACACACATGCGTGCATACACACAAAGACAAAATTAAACCCCAAATGGCTATTTGTCCCAGAGAAACTCTCTTTTCAAGTTCCAGGTCTCCCTTGGACTATTTTTGGCCTCTTCTTTGTCCAGTTTCATGACCTTTCATCCTGAGCTAATGCCAGAGTCCTAACCACCTCACAGAAAACAGAGAGCCTGAACTTCATTAAATCAGTAGAGAAGATCATAAATATATCCTATAGTTGTGGTTCCCAAACTGTGTGCTAGGATACCTCAGGGTGCTACAACAAACGCATGTGGATATTTTAAATTTTCCAAGGAAATACAGGGACATGTGTCAGACACTGCGACAAATGCTATCACTACATTGTGTATATATATAGAGAGATGGTTTTTCTATACCCATACAGTTGTGTGTTAACATTTTTTCTTCTGAGCTATGTATTCATTACAATTATTATTACACAGTTATTTGAACAAAGCTAGTGGAGGTGATGGAATTCCACTTGAGCTATTTCAAATCCTGGAAGATGATGCTGTGAAAGTGCTGCCCTCAATATGCCAACAAATTTGGAAAACCCAGCAGTGGCCACAGGACTGGAAAAGGTCAGTTTTCATTCCACTCCCAAAGAAAGGCAATGCCAAAGAATGCTCAAACTACCGCACAGTTGCACTCATCT
>SJYX01006505.1:31408-63444 GCA_006410675.1 Oreotragus oreotragus
AATTTAGAAAGACAGTAACGATAACCCTGTATGCGAGACAGCAAAAGAGACACAGATGTATAGAACAGTCTTTTGGACTCTGTGGGAGAGGGCAAGGGTTGGATGATTTGGGAGAATGACTTTGAAACGTATATTATCATATGTGAAACAGATCGCCAGTCCAGGTTCGATGCATGATACAGGGTGCTTGGGGCTGGTGCACTGGGATGACCCAGAGGGATGGGATGGGGAGGGAGGTGGGAGGGGGCTCAGGATGAGGAACATGTGTACAGCCATGGCAGATTCAAGTCAATGTATGGCAAAACCAACACAATATTGTAAGTAATCAATCTCCAATTAAAATAAATAAATTTATATTAAAAAAAGAAATATACATTTTATTTTAAGTTGGTTGCATTTTTTTTCTCCTTTATATTCAGAAAGGGTATATCAGGTTTGTTTTTTGTTTCGTTGGTTTTGTGTTTATGTAGGTAGGTTATGTGTGTCTTTTTTCGTTTCAGGAAAATAAGGGGGACTTTGAAAAATAGCATTGATTAAAGGGACTTCCAATTGTTAGAAATGTGTAAGTTCATCAGGGAAATATGAACACAGTGATTAGGAAATTATCATTAATTATCTTTAGATGTAATAATTATATTGGGGTTATGTTTTCTAACAAGGCTCTTTTATTTTAAAAGCTTGTATACAGAAGTATTTGCAGATAAAACGCTATGGTTCGCTTTGAAATAATCAGGATGGTGAAATGAATCAGGCAGGGATGAAACAAGACACATGATGGATCAGTAATTGTTGACGCTAATGACAGGTACATCAGGCTCATTTTACTATTCTCTCGATTGTTGAAAATGTTTGAAATTTTTGGCAATAGAAAGGTTGAATTAAAGAAAAAGGGAGCCTACTGGGTCCGATGCAGTTGAAAATCACCAGTTTATGGTGAATTGTATATTCAGTTTTCTTTAGGGCTTAGCTTTTTGAAGTTTAAAAAAAAGACTTGACTCTTTTGTCTATATTTTTGTGTCTTCCTTCAGTGTAAGTGGCAAACTGTGCTGGATGAGGAAGAAAGCTCACTTGGAGAAAAGTGGGGCAAATGGGAATGAAAGAGACTGGGAACAGCATTTGGGGGGGGGGTGTAGAAAACCTTGGAAAACATCCCTTGTCCCATTATGCCACCTCTCAGCATCTCAAATGAACTTGCCTGCTGACTGCAGTGACCTCACTGACTGTGAAGCGTTTCAGACCCACAGCTCTATGGACAGGTGTATAGAGTCAGCCCCCTGCTCCCTCCCAGCCAGACCCCCTCTGGAAGAGGATTTCTCTTCCTCTCTACTTGTTCTAATTCCAATTCTCAAAGATGGAACCTACGCTGGGCACAGGATTCATTAATGAGCATGTCCTAGGTTCTGGGCTGCAAGTTGCAGGGGACAGGGAACAAGCCAGATGACACTTGGGAACCCCATTCTGGTAGAGGTAACATGTGTGCAAAGGAGTTGCTCATGATTCAGACACAAAGCAAAGTCACTGTCTCCTCAGGTGCTGAGGCTTCGTGAACTCGTAAACATGATGCAAAATTTAGCCACAGAACAGCCCTTGCCTGGAGCTCCCCCAGGGGCCCAACCACCTCCAGGAGTCAAAACTGAATTCCATTCAATTCAATGATTCAGTTCAGTTCAGTTCAGTTCAGCTGATCAGTCATGTCCGACTCTTTGCGACCCCATGAATCGCAGCACGCCAGGCCTCCCTGTTCATCACCATCTCCCGGAGTTCACTCAGACTCATGTCCGAGTCCGTGATGCCATCCAGCCATCTCATCCTCAGTCGTCCCCTTCTCCTCCCGCCCCCAATCCCTACCAGCATCAGAGTCTTTTCCCATGAGTCAACCCTTCTCATGAGGTGGCCAAAGTACTGGAGTTTCAGCTTTAGCATCATTCCTTCCAAAGAAATCCCAGGGCTGATCTCCTTCAGAAGGGATTGGTTGGCTCTCCTTGCAGTCCAAGGGACTCTCAAGAGTCTTCTCCAACACCACAGTTCAAAAGCATCAATTCTTCGGTGCTCAGCCTTCTTCACAGTCCAACTCTCACATCCATACATGACCACANTTGGTTGGCTCTCCTTGCAGTCCAAGGGACTCTCAAGAGTCTTCTCCAACACCACAGTTCAAAAGCATCAATTCTTCGGGGCTCAGCCTTCTTCACAGTCCAACTCTCACATTCATACATGACCACAGGAAAAACCATAGCCTTGATTATTTATCAAATACTCACCCCGGAAATAGGCACTACCTTTTGGAAGTATTCTTTCCAAGACACACCTGTTTTAACCTCTCCCAGCTCTCATTGCTCTGATCCTTCTCACTGGTGTTATTCATATTTCAGCCATTTCCTACCCCAAACAGATCAACATTTGAGCTCTTTCTAGCCTAACAGAGTTGCCTTCCAGACAATTTCTGGTTCATTTCAAAGTAACGTTTAAAAAACACTTTCATCAAAACCAGGTTTGCAAAAATAGAGAGAGCAAGGTACACCGCAGGGAGAAGGCATGTCGCTCACATCCTCTCCACTCCCCTTCTTTGCCCAGAGACTCACCCTTCCAAGGTCCAGAACCTCCACTCCTGGAGGGAAAAGTCTTAGAAGACATACCGCCAAATACCCTGGTTTGCTCTGGACACTGTATGGTGATGTACAAGTTTCTGTCAAAGCTGGATGTTCATACTTTGGAACCGGCACAGGTACGGGGTCACCACAAGCTTTAGGAACCCCCTTAACCTGATTAATTCATCTAAGAGACTGTGGGAGAAAAGAATCCCCATCTGCACTCAGGTGACATTTCAGACAGCTTGAACCCCCACCTGCACATGCCCCTTCACCAAGGGTGTACATGTGTGTTGAGGAATGCTTTTGCTAAGACCACATATGAAAGCACATCAGAGACCTGTGAGTTCCCTCTGCTTGTGCCTCAACATTGCGGCTGAGTTGACAACCACGTGTTCTACTCCCTCCATGATATATGCCTCCACAACCATCAGGAGTGAAGGCAGGTGGTAGAAACCATCCATTAAGGATGGAGCCATCTCCCCTTCCTCTCTGAAAGCTCTCAGCAACTTGCTTATTAGCCTCTTTCTCAGAAGAGGCATTCAATAAATAAAATGAAATTCAAAACCAAAATTATGAACATTTACACCTCATTTTTTTTCTAGCAGCTGGAACTTTCAGGGAATATAATTATATATCTTCTGATTAGTGATTAATAAGAGACAAGTCACAATTCTTTCCTGCATTAAAAATTGTACTTTAAAATGCAAAATCAGTCAACTCTCTCACTTAGGGAGCAGAGGGGCTTTCTGGAATCTGACCAAGTCTGCCTTCCACAGTACATTTCCCTGCTAGCAATGCTCTTAGGAATCAAATATGGTTTATTTCATTTTAAGTCGCTTTTTTTTTCAATTCAGGAAAATGAATGTTGCAGCTAGATAAGAAACTATAGTCTGCTTTCAAGAAGGTTACAAGAAAACTGCATCTTGCATTACTAATCCTTTATCTTCATGTTAACAAAAAGATTACTGACATATTTTTGAATGAAAGAAAATAAAATAGCAAATGAATCTTAGAAAATGTGTAACTTTCATGCGACACACAAATCGGTTGTTAAATATTTTTTAAATGAAGGAAAATGCATAATAAATTTTTCCTTTAGAAGTAAAAAAAACAACTTTTGAGGCTAGAAGAAAAAAGAGAAAAGGACGATTGGGAATCACTCTTTTTCACAGGATGTAGAATATGAATTAAATGATTGTACCTATAACTTCTTAATAGATAACATGTTTCCCAAAAATGATTTCATTGGCCCAAATAAGTGTTGTTTTGTGAGGGGAAACATCTCAAAGTCTGTCTCTGTGCTTCTTTCCTGCAAGCCAGATTCCATTTCCCAGAGTTCCTGAGGAAGATTCTGGAAGACTGAAGCCAGCCAGACATACTCAACTCAAAACCCTCAAAAAGAATATCCAGGACAGAGAAGCAATTCAAGCCAATTGGCAGTGCTGCCCAAACCCAGCCCACAGCATGGGATCAGGTAAGGACAACCACTCTCTCGGCAGAGACCCTGCTCTCACTTTCAGCCATGTCACACAAACTGGGCACCTTCAGCAAGTTTCCTAAACTCTCTGGGCTCAGTCTGCTCATTTTGGGGTGGGGGGAGCAGGGGGGAAGGCCATGCTGCAGCATGTGGGATCTTAGTTCCTGGACCAGGGATAGAACCTGTGTCCCCTGCAGTAGAATCTCAGAGTCTCAACCACTCGACTGCCAGGGAAGTCTTAGAGCTCCTTTCATTCAACAGCTCGCTCAGTGGTGTCTGACTCTTTTGCAATCCCATGGACTGTAGCCTGCCAGGATCCTCTGTCCATGGGATTTCCCAGGCAAGAATACTGGAGTGGATTGCCATTTCCACTTCCAGGGGATCTTCCCAACCCAGGGATCAAACCCATGTCTCCTGCCTTGTCAGGTGGATTCTTTACCATTGCACTACCTGGGAAGCCCAGCGAAGCTCTATCCTCATCTACAATATAGGGATAGCAATATATCTACCTCAGAGAACTAATGGTATTTGATAGAACAAATAAATAAATACTGAGGAAATATAACTGTATGCAACAGAAGATAGTTGCTATTTTTGAGCAAGGAAAAGAGAGCCTGAGAGCTTCAGATTACAAAATGGAGAGATGATGGAGGAAATGGAATTAACCTCCCCCAAAAGATAACACATGCCACTGAAAGATTCAGAAAATCTAGAGCAACCTTTGGTTGAGTGTTTTGTTTTTCTTTAAAAGTGGTAATTCCATACAAATCTTGAAATTATTTGTTCTAGTTCTGTGAAAAATACCGCTGGAAGCTTGATAGGGATTGCATTGAATCTGTAGATTGCTTTGGGTAATATATTCATTTTCACTATATTGATTCTTCCAATCCATGAACATGGTATATTTCTCCATCTATTAGTGTCCTCTTTGATTTCTTTCATCAGTGTTTTATAGTTTTCTGTATATAAGTCTTTAGTTTCTTTAGGTAGATATATTCCTAAGTATTTTATTCTTTTCGTTGCAATGGTGAATGGAATTGTTTCCTTAATTTCGTTTTCTACTTTCTCATTATTAGTGTATAGGAATGCAAGGGATTTCTGTGTGTTGATTTTATATCCTGCAACTTTACTATATTCATTGATTAGCTCTAGTAATTTTCTGGTGGAGTCTTTAGGGTTTTCTATGTAGAGGATCATGTCATCTGCAAACAGTGAGAGTTTTACTTCTTCTTTTCCAATTTGGATTCCTTTTATTTCTTTTTCTGCTCTGATTGCTGTGGCCAAAACTTCCAGAACTATGTTGAATAGTAGTTTTGATTTAGGTCATACCTGAATGGTCTAGTGGTTTTCCCTACTTTCTTCAATTTAAGCCTGAATTTGTTTTTGTTAGAGATGTAGAACTTATTAGGTCTCAACCTCATGCAATAATACCCATCCTTTTCTAGAGAACTCTGCACGGAAATACCAGTTGCTTATGCTGTTCTGAGGGATGAAGTGGGGTTGTTGGGGGGAAGCAGGGTGCACAGAGTAAGTAACTACTCAAGGTTCTCCAGAGAAACAGAACCAGCAGGCTAACTCAAGCAGGCAGGCAAGAAGCAAAAAAAGGGGCTAATTCTTCCTTCCTCTGCCCTTTTGTTCTATTTAGGTCCTCCATGGATTAGTTGGTATCCACCCATATTGGGGAGGGCAATCTGCTTTACTGAATCCACTGGTTCAAACGCTCATCCAAAAATACCTTCACATGTACACCCAGAAATAATGTTTCATCTGGGCATCTTTTGCCCTAGTCAACTTGATACACAAAACTAACCATCACCAGGGATAACTGGCAGGGCAGTATTGGGCATATCTAGTCACACTGTCAACACATACCAAGCGAGTGGCTGAGTGAGAAAGAATCCGCCTGCCAACACAGGAGACACGGGTTTGATCCTGGCCCAGTAAGAGCTCACATGCTGCAGAGCAACCAAGCCTGTGCACCATGACTACTGAGCCTGTGCTCCAGAACCCGGGAACCAAAAGTACTCAGTCCATGCACGACAGCCACTGCAGCCTGGGTGCCCATGAGCCACAACAAGAGACGCCACCACAAAGAGAAGCCAGTGCACCACAGCTAGAGAGCAGTCCCCACTCACCACAACTAGAGAAAAACCTAGGCAGCAAGGAAGACCTGGAAGAGCCAAAACCAAGTAAATGAAGTTACCTTTAAAACAATTTTTAACAGGGGCAACAAAGGATGACACGGTTGGATAGCATCACCAACTCAATGGACATGAGTTTGAGCAAGCTCTGGGAGATGGTGAAAGACAGGGAAGCCTGGCATGCTGCAATCCATTGGGTCCCAGAGTCAGACATGATTTAGCAACTGATTAATTTTTTTTAATATACCAAAAAATCTGACCCATCACACAAATATTATTGGAGTTTCACCAGGTTTATTTTATAGGATGGGAGAAATACATTATTGGTCCTCTTGCTAGGTTTCCAAGACACAAGCCCACATTCTTAAAATCATGGCAACTGCCACAAGCTCCCCAGGAGCAGCAATGCTTGGCTCCCTCACTACCTGTATAAAGGCTGAAGCTCTACCCAAAATACTTTTTCAACCCTGGAGGAAATACTTAGGAAATGAGCAACTAATCATCCTAACTGTTCAGACGATGTTATCATATTCAATTATTTCCTTTCAGAGACATTCCCAAGGAATCCCTTAAGTGTTCACCATTTGAACTTACATATTGGAGAAAGGTTAAGAGGTCCTTTAATTCTAATTAAGTAATTGGTAAACTCCAAGCAGAAAACAACAGTGGAAGAAAATGTATCACATGTGAAGAAGACACTTAATGAAAAGAGTCCTCTAGAGAAAAAAAAGAATAATAAAACAGGGCAAAGGGAAACTGAGAAGTTCTGTATAATAAATCATCTTATTTATTGGCCTGGTATCTCTTCCTCTGGAGATACCCTTTCATAGTCTAAGTGGACATGGGAGGCTGTCAATCACAAGACATTCCCTCCTCGTCCCTCAATCACATGAGCATGGGCTTGAAATGCAGTCTCATCAGTCAGAATATCCTTCCATCCCCCATCTCCAACAATGATTAGGCATGCAACACAGGTCAATTAGATTCTTACCAAGACTTCTCTGGTAGAGCCAGTAAGAAAGCCTGTCCCTTGCCTTGGTGGTTGCACTGATGGGAAGAGGTCAGATGGGAGCCTCTAGCACCCATCTTTCTGACATGAAAGAGTAAAGGGAAAAACATGTCAATTATGAGAAAGAAAAGAATGCAATCAAGAGAAAAAAAGGAAGTAAAGCTAATAAACTGCATCAGAGAAAGCTCTGTTGACAGTTATTGGTCACCTGGATCCAACTGAACCTGAATCCCAGATTTATCTCTAGGCTTGCAAGTTAAATGGGCCAATAATTCCCCTTGTCCTTTAAACTAATTTGATTATGGTCTCCCTTGCTTATAACTGAAAGACTGCTAGCTAATCAAGGACCTTTTGTGCTATTGTGCAAAAATGAACTTATCAGGATAAGAAAGATTCTACACCCAGAAATTTTCTGGATGAAATGTTCTATTGAAATAGCAATAAATCACCTTTTATAGGTGTTCAGTGACTATGCCAAAGCCTTTGACTGTGTGGATCACAATAAACTGTGGAAAATTTTGAAAGAGATGGGAATACCAGACCACCTAACCTGCCTCTTGAGAAATCTGTATGCAGGTCAGGAAGCAACAGTTAGAACTGCACATGGAACAACAGACTGGTTCCAAATAGGAAAAGGAGTACGTCAAGGCTGTATATTGTCTCCCTGCTTATTTAACTTATATGCAGAGTACATCATGAGAAACGCTGGACTGGAAGAAACACAAGCTGGAATCAAGATTGCCGGGAGAAATATCAATAACCTCAGATATGCAGATGACACCACCCTTATGGCAGAAAGTGAAGAGGAACTAAAAAGCCTCTTGATGAAAGTGAAAGAGGAGAGTGAAAAAGTTGGCTTAAAGCTCAACATTCAGAAAACGAAGATCATGGCATCCGGTCCCATCACTTCATGGGAAATAGATGGGGAAACAGTGGAAACAGTGTCAGACTTTATTTTTTTGGGCTCCAAAATCACTGCAGATGGTGACTGCAGCCATGAAATTAAAAGACGCTTACTCCTTGGAAGAAAAGTTATGACCAACCTAGATAGCATATTCAAAAGCAGAGACATTACTTTGCCAACTAAGGTCCATCTAGTCAAGGCTATGGTTTTTCCAGTAGTCATGTATGGATGTGAGAGTTGGACTGTGAAGAAAGCTGAGTGCTAAAGAATTGATGCTTTGAACTGTGGTGTTGGAGAAAACTCTTGAGAGTCCCTTGGACTGCAAGGAGATCCAACCAGTCCATTCTGAAGGAGATCAACCCTGGGATTTCTTTGGAAGGAATGATGCTAAAGCTGAAACTCCAGTACTTTGGCCACCTCATGCGAAGAGTTGACTCATTGGAAAAGACTTTGATGCTGGGAGGGATTGGGGGCAGGAGAAGGGGATGATGGAGGATGAGATGGCTGGGTGGTATCACAGACTCGATGGACGTGAGTCTGAGTGAACTCCGGGAGTTGGTGATGGACAGGGAGGCCTGGCGTGCTCTGATTCATGGGGTCACAGAGTCTGATACGACTGAGCGACTGAACTGAACTGAACTGAGTGCTATCCGTCTAAATACCTTCTTTTTTTTTTTTTTTAGAAAATTTCTTGTCTGCCTTGAGTTGGAAAGGGCATGTATTTTATTTTCTCTTATTTTTTATATAACTTCATTTACTTAATTTTGGCTGACATGAACACGGCATACTCTCTAGTTGTGATGTGCAGGCTTCTCATTGCAATGGTTTCTCTTGTTGAGGCACATATGCTTAGTTGCTCTGTGGCATGTGGGATCTCCCCAAATCAGGGAATGAACCTGTGTCTCCTGTATCAGCAGGCAGATTCTTTACCACTGAGCCACCAGGTAAGCCCTAAATAACTTCTTTATAGAGATATAATTGACACTATATAGCATTGTATTACTTTTAGGTGCGCAACATACTAATACATGTATGTTTGTGTGTGTGCGTGTATATATGTGTGTGTGTATATATATATATATATATATATAGAGAGAGAGAGAGAGAGAGAGAGAGAGTGATCACCACAATAAATTAACAGGGCTTCCCAGATGACCCAGTGGTAAAGAATCTGCCTGCCAATGCAGGAGACCAAGAGATGTAGGTTCAGTCCCTGGGTCGGGAAGATCCCCTGGAATAGGAAATGGCAACCCACTCCAGTATTCTTGCCTGGAAAATTCNAGAGAGTGATCACCACAATAAATTAACAGGGCTTCCCAGATGACCCAGTGGTAAAGAATCTGCCTGCCAATGCAGGAGACCAAGAGATGTAGGTTCAGTCCCTGGGTCGGGAAGATCCCCTGGAATAGGAAATGGCAACCCACTCCAGTATTCTTGCCTGGAAAATTCCATGGACAGAAGATCCTGGTGGGCTATAGTCCATGGGATCAGAGAGTCAGACAGAACTGAGCTGACACACACACACCAACACCACCATGGTTAGAATTTTTTCTTGTGATGAGAACTTTTAAGATCTACTCTCTTGGCAACTTTAATATAAACAATATGGCATTGTTCATTACAGTCATGATGCTGTACATTACATCCCAGGACTTTTACCTTATAACTGGAAGTTCACCCAAGACTTCTTAATTCTTGTCTTTTGATAATATCCATGTTGAACAAGTGTTAAGGTGATGACTCACTCATCATGGTTTTGATCTGCATTTCCCTATGATGAGCGATGTTGAGCACTGTTCATGTACCTGTTGGCCACCTGTATGTCTTTTGTGGAAAATGTCTGCTCAGCTCCTCTGCCCATTTTTTAACCAGATTCCACCAAAATATTTTATTGTCATACATTACTCCTCACTAATCGGCTCAAGTGTGAGGTTTATGGCTACCTAAATTTAGAGAATGGAGAAGGCAATGGCAACCCACTCCAGTACTCTTGCCTGGAAAATCTCATGGACGGAGAAGCCTGGTAGGCTGCAGTCCATGGGGTCGCGAAGAGTCGGACATGACTGAGCGACTTCATTTTCACTTTCCACTTTCATGCGTTGGAGAAAGAAATGGCAACCCACTCCAGTGTTCTTGCCTGGAGAATCCCAGAGACAGTGGAGCCTGGTGGGCTGCCCTCTATGGGGTCGCACAGAGTCAAACACAACTGAAGCGACTTAGCAGCAGCAGCAGCAAATTTAGAGAAAAAGTGAGAAAAAGATTCTATGTGACCCCTAAATGTCCTTCTAGAGTGAAACTGCAAATGCCAGGTGTTCTAGACTATCTCCTCCACAGCCTATCAGAGACCTTCACTCACCATCCAATCCTGCTTTCCCAAGTGAATGAATCAAAAAAGAAAAGGAGCTGGCACTAACTGGCACCTGTTGCATTCTAGACACTCCTGGGTGTTTGACAGACATCATCTAATCTTCATAGCAAATCTGTAACATAAGAATTACCTCTCATTTTAAAAATGGGAAACCAAGACTTAGAAAGGTTTAATAACCTGCCCAAGGCTATATAGCTAGTGCATGACACAGCCAAAGATTAAAACTTATGTATGTATGAATCCAAATCCCAAGTTCTTTCCAGTTCAGGAGCTGAAATACCTACCACATTCACCATTTCTTAGAGAAAATGGTGATGGGTGTGGAGAAAAAGCTTAACCATCATTTACGAGCTTTGCCAGTTGCTGTGAGGAAAGACATGCATTGGAATAACGACCCTCACTGTCAGAGAGGAAACAGACTATGACACAAACTACTGCCCTTCAAGCCTGGATGAGGTTACAGTATAAAGTCATGTAGGATCCTAAAGAGGGAAGGACAGATCCCAAGTGGTTATGGCAGAGGAAGGCTTTATGGAGGAGGAATTAATTTATCCTGAGCTTAAGAGTGACTGGGATTTTAACAAGCTGAAAGGGTGAAATAGCAAGGTCTTTTTCTTTGACTGAAACATCATAGGTAGCTGGCTAAGTGTGCCCATGCACTGTCTGGATTGCACAGAGATCTAAAGGGGTTGAGACAATATATCCATCAGAATGGGCTGGTTTGCGTGCTTAGTTGCTCAGTCATGTCTGACTCTGCGACCCCGTGGACTGTAGCCACCTCAGTCATGTCCAACTCTTTGTGACCCCATTGACTGTAGCCACCCCAGCCCACCCCACCCAGCTCCTCTGTCCATGGGAATTTCCCAAGCAAGAATACTGGAGTGGGTTGCCATTTCCTCCTCTAGAGGATCTTCCCAACCCAGGGATCGAATCCATGTCTCCTGTGTCTCCTGCATTGGTAGGCAGATTCTTTAACACTGAGCCACTTGGTTTATGTTATAGTAACAAACAATCCCAAAATATAGTAGATTTTACAAATAATATTTATCTTATTTAACTGCCTGTTCACCATACTTGACTGAGGAGTCCACTTCGTGTCTCTTTCACTCTAAGATGCAGGATGATGAAGCAGCCTCTATTAGGAACATCGCCAACGTCAGAGAAAACAAAAGATGGCTACAGGGTCTTACGTCGTCACCTAAATGATCCATCGCGTCCACTCACAGCTCTTCATTCAGTACTAATCCAAAGCCCCATCCAATCACGTGGAGCCCAAGAAATGCAGTTCTTACAAGCGTCCAGTAAGTCAGTGAGTGATGTTTGGAAACAGCAGCCATGACTACCACACTTGGTATAGACACTTGTTATGACAGGTCCATGTGAGTCAAAGACATGAGGAGAAGGTAGTCATATGGAGATCAAACTGTCTAGAAATCAGACCAGCATACATGCAAACATTGATAAAGCATCTACTATGTGTTAGATTTTGTGCTAAGTCTTGGGGATTCAAAATGAATGATATATCTTTGGCTTCATGGAGCTCATAGTCTGATGGTAGTAAATGATGCATGTTCTAGATTGAATCATGTTCCTCCAAAATTCATATGTTGAAGCCCTAACCCCAGGGTGAATGTATTTGGAGACAAGGCCTTTAAGGAAGTAATTAAGGAATTAAGGCTAAATTTAGGTCATATTGGTGGGGTCCCAATCCAAATATCTGCTGTCTTTAGAAGAAGATGGGAAAGAATCTGCCTGCAATGCGGTAAACCTGGGTTCAATCCCTGGGTTGGGAAGATCCCCTGGAGAAGGGAAAAGCTATCCATTTCAGTATTCTGGCCTAGAGAATTCCATGGACTCTATAGTCCATGGGGTCACAAAGAGTTAGACACGACTGAGCGACTTTCACTTTCACTTTTCACTTAGAAGAAGAAGAGATACTGGAACTTTCTTGCTCTCAGTGCATGCACACAGAGGAAAAGCCATGAGAAAACAGCAAGGTGCCGGCCATCTGCAGACCAAGGGGAGACATCTTACCAAAAACTGAACCTGGAACCTTGGTCTTGGATGTCCAGCCTCCAGACTGTGAGAAAATTCATTTATTTTGTGTTAGTCACCTAGTCTCTGGTATTCTGTTATGGCAGTCAAGTAGTCAATATAGTACATAAACAGTAATCACAATGTGATGAAGTAAGTACAATGATGAGTGTATACACATGGGTACACAGGAGAAGAGGCTCCTACAGTGAATACAAAATAATGGTGTTTCACCATAGTCATAAGTCACCCCAATTCTGTGTCCTGGTACAGAATCCAGGGGCAGGGCTCTGCCTCTACTTGGAGGAAAAGATTCAGGGGCATTGGGTAGCTTCAAGAATCAGTCATGGTCTAGTAATCTCTCTTGTGTGGTCCAGGGCAGGCTCCATGCAGGAAGAGTATTAGAAAGATGCCCAAAAGTCCATCTCCTTAAGGATGAACATGAAAGAGAGTGTGCTCAGGCTGATACCTTTACCTGCTTCCCATTATCTTCTTTGGTCATCAGCCTTCTCACACCGAAGCCTCAGGAAGAAATAATTTTCTGAAATATCTAAGAATTCCACTCTATGTTGGATAAAAGCTATACACTGAACAATCACAATTCATGGAATGTGATCAAAAAGCTTTATATTTGTCTTTCTATATCCCTTTAACATTTATTCAATAGAGTATGTACTTTTGCCCCTGTGCAAAACTCGGACTTACCTATGATTTTTCTAATGACTTATAGGAAAAAAAAAAAATCCTACAGACACAGTTTCAAAGAGGCAACTAGAATGTCCAGTCCCACATAATAGTCAAATCTTCTAACTTCATTCAAAGTTCAGCTGATCTTTCTCACCCAATAAATGACTTGCCACCTGGTAAAAGGAAGTCACTGACTTCCGACTTTCTTACTCCATTTCTCTCTCTTTTCTCAGCTGCCGTTTCTGACATTCCAAGACTAAGGGCTCACAGAGGGAAGAGTGAAGGGAGCAGGAAAGCTGCTATTTGACTGGCACTTGACTGGCTCCATAGATACGACTTGATGGCACCTGAGTCTCTGATCCTACTCTGGTCTTCTTGTGAAGCACTTTCACTATTTATTCAGAGATTCCCATCGATTTCTCACCTACAATCTCCTTGACACAGGCAAATTCATTTCTAGTACAACTAATCACTTCCTGCAGTCTCCCTAGTACAATAGTACTTCCAGGACTGTCTCTGGGCAGTCCACTTCCAGGTTTTGTCAGGAGAGTCCTACTGACCCTCCAGAAGCCCCTACTGGAAGCGACTCAACTCTTTTACACACACGCAGTCATCTAGCCCTTAGGAACACACGTGCCCCTTTGCCCCAACACAGGGTGACCTCAAAATCATCCACCAGAAGTTAGCTGGCCCACCTCTCATACTTCTAAGATGTACTCGGTGGGAATCAGACACCAAGCCACGATGTCCTCCATTCTGTGGGGGTCATGGAAACTCTCTGGGTTTTCCTGTTAAAGCGACCTTCACTAGGCTTAAGGCAAAGTGGGGTATAACTCACCCCTCCCATCATGAGGACAGGGGCTACTCATGATGAAGCTCTCTACAAAGAACTTCTCTTCACAAATTCTCTCTAACCTCCAAAACCCAACTGTTTCCACTGCTGATGTGAATGTATGCTTGAGAGAGAGAAAACTCGTTTTCCAAATATTTTCTCTGCAAACTGGCATCATAAAGTAACATATGGTATCTGTCACTCATTGTCTTTGAGTTTCAGCTAAAATGTCCATTTTAATATTCAGTTACTCATACCATATGACCCAGCAATCCCACTACTGGGCATATATCCTGAGAAAACCAAAACTCAAAAAGATACATGTGCTCCAATGTTCATAGCAGCATAATTTACAATAGCCAGGATATGGAAACAATCCAGATGTTCACCAACAGATGAATGGATAAAGATGTGGTACATAGATACAGTGGAATAGTATTCAGCCATAAAAAGGGATGAATTTGAGTCATTTGTGATATGGATGGACCTAGAGCCTGTCATACATAGTGAAATAAGTCAGAAAGAGAAAAACAAATCTTATATAGTAATACACACATATGGAATCTAGAAAGGTGGCATTGATGAACCTATTTAGAGAATGGACTAAATTCTCCAGTCCAGGGGAAGGAGAGGGTGGGATGAATTGAGAGAGTAGCACTGCCAGATGCACACTACCATGTGTTAATCAAAGAAGTTAATCCTGTCCGGTCTCATCATTCTCTTTGGTCTTGTTCCTCCTGATTTCAAAGTGTTTGGATCTAAAAATGAAAGGCTGATGACTGTGTCATTCAAACCAACCAACTCAGATCATGTGTTCTGACTGTAATATAATAAGATTGGGACTCATAAGAAAAGGATAGTGTTAGTTGCTCAGTCGAGTCCGACTCTTTGCGATCCATGGACTGTAGGCTCCTTTATCCATGGAATGCTCCAGGCAAGAATACTGGAGTGGGTAGCCATTCCCTTCTCCAGAGGATCTTCCAGACCCAGGGATCGAACCTGTGTCTCCTGCATTGCAGGCAGATTCTTTATCATCTGAGTCACCAGGGAAGCCCTAATAAAAAGATAGCCCCGTCCAAAAAGACCTGTGGATTTGGAAATTTATAAGACATTTCTGAATAATTCATAGGACATAGAGGTCATGCCAAAGTATGGAACATTTAGAATGGAATGATGAAAAAGCTCCATATCAAAATTTGTGAGATATGCCTGAAGAGGTGCTTAGAGGAAATTTTGTAGTCTTGAATGCATATTTTTTAAAAAGAAAAGAATTTGAAGGCAACAAAGTGAGCATCTATCACAAGTTAGGAGAAGAAACAAGAAAATCAAAGAGCAGAAGGACAGAATTAATGAATAATAAAATTAATAGTAATAAATAAAATAAATAGTAGAAAGAGCAATAAAACATACACCTTTAACAAGACTGATCAAGGAAGAAAATAAAAAGAGAAATCCCCCCCACCAAAAAAAGATAAAAATAAATTTTTAAAGGACCCAATTACAGATTCAGTAGATATTTAAACATCATAAGGAAATGCTACAGAAAACTTTATGCCAGTCAATCTGAAAATCGAGATGAAATGAAAAAGATAAGTTGCCAAAACTGTCTAAAGATGAAACAGAATACTGGGTTAGAACCATAATCACTGAAAGCATTAGACCCTGACAGCTCTATCATTGTTTTATCAAACCCTCAAGCTGTAGATAACTCCTACCTTATCAAAATGTCCCCCAAAATAAAGAATGAGTAAAAGTGCCCCAGTTCATTTGATGAATAGGACAAACAGATTATAAGAAGGAAAAATTACAGGCCAATCTCATTTATAAGCAGATATGAACATATTTAAAAATATGTTAGCAAAATAAACAAAGTATGAAAAAATTGATCATGACTAAGTAGAGTTTCAGTTCAGTTGCTCAGTCGTGTCCGACTCTTTGCAACCCCATGAATCGCAGCACGCCAGGCCTCCCTGTCCATCACCAACTCCCGGAGTTCACTCAAACTCACATCCATCGAGTCAGTGATGCCATCCAGCCATCTCATCCTCTGTCATCCCCTTCTCCTCCTGCCCCCAATCCCTCCTAGCATCAGAGTCTGATACTCCAGTTCAAAAGATTGTTCTAACAGTTAAAAATCTATTAACTGCTTCTCAAAATAAGTTATCCAAATGGCCAATAAGCATATAAAAAGTGCTTATTATCATTAGTCATCAGAAAAATGAAACAGAAATTAAAATCATGATGAGATACCACTTTATACTCTTTTGGAAAGGCTAAAATTAAAGGCAAGCTATACCAAGTGTTGACAAGGATATGGAGCAACTGGAATTCTCATACATTGCTCACTAAAGTAAAAACTGTTAAAACTACTTTGAAAGGTCATTTGACAATTTCTTATAAAACTACATTTTTAAATATTTAAAATTCTTATAAACCTATATTTCATTGACCAGAATTATGCCCCACACCACAACTGCATAATGAATACAATGAATTATTATAAAACAATTAATCTTAACATTAATTTGCTAACTCCTACTGTATATGAGAGAACATGTGAAGTATATATAACCAACACATGAGTATCATCAAAATATGTAAAGAAAAATACAAGAATAATCCAATGAGAGTCAATTCTTAAAGAGGAAACTCAAATGGCCAACAAACATATGAAATGAAGCCCATGTTCATGTTTAGGAAAGTGTAAATTGAAACACAAAAACTCACCAAGTTATCAAGCTGTCAAACAAGTAGAGATAAAGCCATTCCAGGTTGAAGAAACAGCATGTGCAGGCACATCGAATACTATGAAAATATTTATACCCCCTTCTGTGTATCTATCTGAAGAGAATCGCAAAAGTTTTACATGCAAGTGAACAAATCTGGACACTGAGATGCTTTTCCTCTGCACCCGTTGGCACAAACCCACATGAGAGTCCAGTAACTCAGTAAATAAAGGTTCTCCAGTCCCAGGCACTCCCAGGATTCTGGTGGCTCTTTCTCCTGGGGTATGATTATCTCCTCCAACAAAATCAAGTGAGTCCCAACCTTCTCATCCATTTGTCCTGTGGGATGACAAGACTCCCTTAGACGTGCCTGAATCAGACAAAACCAGCAGTTAGGATTACTTCCTGCCTTTCTCTTGCAAAGGTCCCCACTACCTAGACTGGTTCAAGAGCATCTGACCTTTGGAGGATCCTGTGCCAAGTCCTGTGTGCTGACATTTTCTGACCTAGTAGTAGATTGTAGCTGAGACTACATTACCTCAGAAATCCAAAGCTAAGTCAAAAAATAACTTGTATTAATAAAAAGTAGAGAGCAGCAAAGAGAAAGTAAAGTCATTATACAGTTCAGTGTGTTCTCAAAGAGCAAAATATTCTTCCATTGTCTGTCTTTTATCATTATATTATATTATACATTATCATTATATATTTATATATTTAAATATATTTTAAATATATATAAATTATTTATATATATAATATAATTATTACATATAATTATATTATATTATATTACTGTCTCAATCTATTTGATAAATATAGCATTTCTAAATTCAGTGAAATTTTCCTAGTTAAAAAAAAAGAAACGCAGGTAATCATGGAAATGAAAATGTTTCACCTCAGAAAGTGGAGAAGGGAGGGTACAATGAATGATTCGGGGCATCACTTAACATATAGTGTAACATATAGTGCTGCTGCTGCTGCTAAGTCACTTCAGTCATGTCCAACTCTGTGCGACCCCATAGACAGCAATCCACCAGGCTCCTCGTCCCTGGGATTCTCCAGGCAAGAACACTGAAGTGGGTTGCCATTCCCTTCTCCAATGCATGAAAGTGTAAAGTGAAAGTGAAGACACTCAGTCGTGTCTGACTCTTGGTGATCCCATGGATTGCAGTGAGATAAGAACAAAAACATTAAAGGCCTAAATAAAATACTCAGGTGGAAGAAAGAACAGGAGGATTGGCTCAGCCTGGCTGTGGGAGCCGAAGAAAAGCCAGCCCCAACCCCTAGAGGAAGAGAAGGACTCCTTTGCCTGCAGAGCCCAATCTTGCGTGGAGTTGGTTATAAGAATGGAAAGAACAGCCCACAATGAGGATTAACACAGTAACTCACCCACTGAACTAATTATATCTTGTTTGAATGTTAAGGGTCATGGGGTCAGGGGCAAAACTAAGATGCACCCATCAGTGGGACTCTCTCAAGCTCTTCTTTTAGGAGTAAATAGCAACAGCAGAAAAAAATACAAAAGGGACAGGTTTTGAAGGCCAACCTGAAGAGCAGGAAGAAAATGAGGTAAGGTAGCTATTGTAAGCAAGCACATTAAGGTAATGTGTGTATAGGAGCACAAAAGCTGTTGGAGGGTTTTCATTCCATGCCCCTCTAAGCAGAAGGCCTGGGAGTGGTTGGTGGCGGTGAGCAAATTCTGGGGGCTCCATACCCCTGGGGGAGCTGAGAGTGACTGTTGGGGCCTCACTGGTCCATCACTTTCCCCCAAATCAGAATAAGCCCAGATGACCCGGGTGAAGCCAGCTGGTGTTTCTTGCCCTCTTTCTGTTACCATCCCCCTAATTGGTGATGGACAGGGAGGTCTGGTGTGCTGTGATTCATGGGGTCGCAAAGAATCAGACACGACTGAGTGACTGAACTGAACTGAACTGAAGGTGTCATTTTAGGTATTTTTCCCTAATTGTCCCTCGCTGGATTTCAGTGCCACAGATATGCTGTGTATCTGTTTGTGTAACTCATGTATCTCTGGGCTGCCTACGTTAAAAGAGTCAGCATTTTTGTTGCCTCCCAAGAACATTTTTCAATCCCTTAGGAGTGATGTGCTCATCAAGGATGCTCAGCCTAGGCCCATTAACACTTCTCCCCCAGCTTGCCTCGGATGGCTTCTTGAAACCACAATCCATAGTCTAAATTAAATTCTATTTTTAAAGAACAAGGACAACAGGTAAATTAGCCAGGAATAAATTTACTATCCTGATCTAATGATGACAGTCTATAATGACATTCACGTACATCTAGTGGCAGGTAACAGAGCTGCAGGAACACAAGTACAATTATTTAGAGGCAGCCCTAAAGCGGTTTTGTGTTTATCGCAAAAATATCAGACATGCAAGTCTCTCCTCGCCTTTTTGTTTGTGTGTTTGCACCGGGTTAGTTGCAGCGCACTGGTTCTTCTACAATCCCTGTTGTGACTGTGCGGGATTTTTTTTAGTTGCAGCAGGCAAACTCTTAGTTGCAGTGTGCAGGATCTAGTTCTCTGACCAGGGACTGAACCCCAGCTGCCTGCCTTGGGATCATGGAGTCTTATCCACTTCCCCACCAGGAAAGTCCTTCTCCCCACCTTGAAGATCATTCCTAGAATCTATATTCCATGTAGCTTATCAGCCAAGAAGGCTGTGTCATACTTTCTGAGCCATGGTCATGTGGAATAAAAAATAAGTTTTGGGAGAAGGAAATGGCAACTTACTCCAGTATTCTTGTCTGGAAAAGCCCATGGACAGAGGAGCCTGGTGGGCTGTAGTCCATGGGGTTACATGACTGAGCATGTGTGCATGAGGGTGGAGGGAGATGGGTTGGTAGCAATAAAAGGGTAGAAAAAATAAAGAAGTTTTTGGTTTTATAAAATTCTCCGATTTCAAACTGTAATATAAAATTTAATGTATGTATTTTAGGGGGGCATATTGTCTCAATATTCTGATCTAGCGTCCTAGAGATGGGGGCAGAGTATCCATTGGAAAATCACTCTCCTGGAAAAATTGTCTTAATGATCGTGATGTAAACATCTCAGAGTAAGCTTGAAAACAATTGATTAAAGTCAACGACACAGCCCATTGGTTCCAAAGCATCCATCCACTTGCTTGAGTCAATCAAATCTTTCCAAACTGATTTACAGTATAACAGCTGTCGTCATAGTTACCATCATTCCAGTAAGGAGAAGTGAGTGTTGCTGGTTGTCCCCATTATCCAGCTGTGGAAAATGAGGCTTATGGAAAATGAGACCCATTCCTTGCCCAAGCTCACAAGACTACTGAAAGTGGTGGAGCTGCAATTCAAACGTAGCACTGCCTGACCCCAAAGCCCACATTTTAACCACAGCACAGGCCCTCCATTCCTGTAGACAAAGCCTTGGTAGAGAGGAGTGTTAAGTTCGGCTAAAATAGAAGCTGTGTCGCTCAACTTTGTGAGGTTTTGAAGAATTTAGACCAGAGCGCCATTCTTCTAAAACCAAGCACCTTGGAAAAGCCACTGTGAAGATTTGTTTTCGAATTTGAGACCCACTCCGAGAGGGTGTGCTCAGAGCTCAGCAGACAATGAAAAATCATCCGTCGCTCTTCCCTCTGACAATCGGTGCGCGGAACTCCCGCTCTCCATCAACCTCCCGGCTTCAGCCGGCTCACAGGGCTCTCTGCTTTGCATGCGACTGCACAGAGGCAATTTATTTTCTCATTGGAAATGGTGATGCCGAGAGAGCAGAGCCGTGTCACACATGGGGGAGCCACCACTATAGGGAACAGAAGCGCCTTCCAGCTTGACTTAGCTGCCATCTTTTAGGCTGCCGTGAGAGCAGCAAGAATGGTGCATACAGGATCCCTGTCTCAAGCAGGATTGAGAGTGTCTCAAATCCCTGCCTTCTTAGCGAGAATAATGGCCAAGGTTCGTGGGGGAGAAAGGGAGGGGAACCTCTCTCTTGAAACTCTGACTACTGGGCTCCTTAAAGATGGATTAGCATTTCAGAGATTTATTCAGTTTCTTGGGTAGAGAAGCTGACTCACAGATACTATAAGTTTGGGCGTGATAGCTTAGAGCTAAATCTGTGTCCTTAAGCAGAATTTCAAACCAATAATTTTGAGAGGGCGTAATGGAGTGCTGTGATAACCCAAAACTCCATAAATAATGAGTCACACACTCCCCTTATCCGAGAGTCAAGCATCAAACACCTTCAGCCATCCAGAGCATCTGAAAACACACAAGTATCCCCAGCAGTTACCCTGCACAGGCAGAAATTAAACAGCCAGGGAGAGCCTAAGAGGGCCTATTACAAGAAGACTGACATGATTGGTGGGTTTGCAGTGAAAGGAGCGCCTTCATAGGTAAGCACTGGCTCTAAAAATCAAATGCCATTAAAGAAGATAAAGAAGGAGTGAAGAGAAAATGAGAAAAACACACAAAACCCAAATCCTAGAGAATCATACTAATACTAGCACTGTCCGATAGAAATACATGAGCCACAAATGCAAGCCACATGTGTAATTTTAAATTTCCTAGGAGCCACACTACAAATAAAAAGAAACAGGTTAAACTAATATCAGTGAATCATTTTACTTAACATAGCTAAGATACCATTTCAAATTATAACCCATATGTTTTCAATTACTGAGATTTTTGCAATCTACTTTTTGTACTAAGTCTTCAAAATCCAGTATGTTTTTTACACTTACAACACAGCCCAGTTTGGACTAGCCACACTTCAAGTGGCTCAACAGCCAAATGTGACTAGTGGCCAATGAATGAATAGAAAATTCTTAGTTGTATAAGCTCAGGGAATCACAAAGAGTGTTACAAGGACATTGGTTATAAGTGGTGAAAAATTGTAAACAACTTAAATGTTCAACCAAAGGTGACTCGATTATTTAATTTTACTATATTAAATAATAAAATACAAAACAGCAATGAAAATGAATAAATTGAATCTAAGTATACCACCAGGATATCCCTCCAAGACAGTACTGAATGACAAAAGCAATCAGCAAAATCACACCTACCCTGTACCATATAAGTAAAGTTTTAGCAATACCCCCTCAAAAAAAAAACCATATATGCCTTTTTTGAAACAAACATGTGGAATGCAGCAAACATTTAATGTCAGAAGAAATAAGCATCAGTTTTGAAAAAAGTAGTTAATTCTGGGAAAGGAGAAAAGAAAGGAAGGAGAGAGAGAAGAGGATTTTGAGAAAGGTACAAGGAGTCCTCCACTGAATGTGTAATGTTCTATGTATTTAGTCCATGGGGTTACATGACTGAGCATGTGTGCATGAGGGTGGAGGGAGATGGGTTGGTAGCAATAAAAGGGTAGAAAAAATAAAGAAGTTTTTGGTTTTATAAAATTCTCCGATTTCAAACTGTAATATAAAATTTAATGTATGTATTTTAGGGGGGCATATTGTCTCAATATTCTGATCTAGCGTCCTAGAGATGGGGGCAGAGTATCCATTGGAAAATCACTCTCCTGGAAAAATTGTCTTAATGATCGTGATGTAAACATCTCAGAGTAAGCTTGAAAACAATTGATTAAAGTCAACGACACAGCCCATTGGTTCCAAAGCATCCATCCACTTGCTTGAGTCAATCAAATCTTTCCAAACTGATTTACAGTATAACAGCTGTCGTCATAGTTACCATCATTCCAGTAAGGAGAAGTGAGTGTTGCTGGTTGTCCCCATTATCCAGCTGTGGAAAATGAGGCTTATGGAAAATGAGACCCATTCCTTGCCCAAGCTCACAAGACTACTGAAAGTGGTGGAGCTGCAATTCAAACGTAGCACTGCCTGACCCCAAAGCCCACATTTTAACCACAGCACAGGCCCTCCATTCCTGTAGACAAAGCCTTGGTAGAGAGGAGTGTTAAGTTCGGCTAAAATAGAAGCTGTGTCGCTCAACTTTGTGAGGTTTTGAAGAATTTAGACCAGAGCGCCATTCTTCTAAAACCAAGCACCTTGGAAAAGCCACTGTGAAGATTTGTTTTCGAATTTGAGACCCACTCCGAGAGGGTGTGCTCAGAGCTCAGCAGACAATGAAAAATCATCCGTCGCTCTTCCCTCTGACAATCGGTGCGCGGAACTCCCGCTCTCCATCAACCTCCCGGCTTCAGCCGGCTCACAGGGCTCTCTGCTTTGCATGCGACTGCACAGAGGCAATTTATTTTCTCATTGGAAATGGTGATGCCGAGAGAGCAGAGCCGTGTCACACATGGGGGAGCCACCACTATAGGGAACAGAAGCGCCTTCCAGCTTGACTTAGCTGCCATCTTTTAGGCTGCCGTGAGAGCAGCAAGAATGGTGCATACAGGATCCCTGTCTCAAGCAGGATTGAGAGTGTCTCAAATCCCTGCCTTCTTAGCGAGAATAATGGCCAAGGTTCGTGGGGGAGAAAGGGAGGGGAACCTCTCTCTTGAAACTCTGACTACTGGGCTCCTTAAAGATGGATTAGCATTTCAGAGATTTATTCAGTTTCTTGGGTAGAGAAGCTGACTCACAGATACTATAAGTTTGGGCGTGATAGCTTAGAGCTAAATCTGTGTCCTTAAGCAGAATTTCAAACCAATAATTTTGAGAGGGCGTAATGGAGTGCTGTGATAACCCAAAACTCCATAAATAATGAGTCACACACTCCCCTTATCCGAGAGTCAAGCATCAAACACCTTCAGCCATCCAGAGCATCTGAAAACACACAAGTATCCCCAGCAGTTACCCTGCACAGGCAGAAATTAAACAGCCAGGGAGAGCCTAAGAGGGCCTATTACAAGAAGACTGACATGATTGGTGGGTTTGCAGTGAAAGGAGCGCCTTCATAGGTAAGCACTGGCTCTAAAAATCAAATGCCATTAAAGAAGATAAAGAAGGAGTGAAGAGAAAATGAGAAAAACACACAAAACCCAAATCCTAGAGAATCATACTAATACTAGCACTGTCCGATAGAAATACATGAGCCACAAATGCAAGCCACATGTGTAATTTTAAATTTCCTAGGAGCCACACTACAAATAAAAAGAAACAGGTTAAACTAATATCAGTGAATCATTTTACTTAACATAGCTAAGATACCATTTCAAATTATAACCCATATGTTTTCAATTACTGAGATTTTTGCAATCTACTTTTTGTACTAAGTCTTCAAAATCCAGTATGTTTTTTACACTTACAACACAGCCCAGTTTGGACTAGCCACACTTCAAGTGGCTCAACAGCCAAATGTGACTAGTGGCCAATGAATGAATAGAAAATTCTTAGTTGTATAAGCTCAGGGAATCACAAAGAGTGTTACAAGGACATTGGTTATAAGTGGTGAAAAATTGTAAACAACTTAAATGTTCAACCAAAGGTGACTCGATTATTTAATTTTACTATATTAAATAATAAAATACAAAACAGCAATGAAAATGAATAAATTGAATCTAAGTATACCACCAGGATATCCCTCCAAGACAGTACTGAATGACAAAAGCAATCAGCAAAATCACACCTACCCTGTACCATATAAGTAAAGTTTTAGCAATACCCCCTCAAAAAAAAAACCATATATGCCTTTTTTGAAACAAACATGTGGAATGCAGCAAACATTTAATGTCAGAAGAAATAAGCATCAGTTTTGAAAAAAGTAGTTAATTCTGGGAAAGGAGAAAAGAAAGGAAGGAGAGAGAGAAGAGGATTTTGAGAAAGGTACAAGGAGTCCTCCACTGAATGTGTAATGTTCTATGTATTAAAAAAAAGTAACCTAGCACAAATGAAGTGTTAATACTGTGAAATGTCAGAGTTGGGTACGAGTGCTCTCAGTAAATTATTCTCAGTTCTTTTCTGTACATTTGATATACTTCATGAAAGAAGAGAGGGAGGGAGGCAAAAAGAAGACACAGCATCACAAGAGAAACAAAAAGAGATGAGATAGTTGGAGCAAGGCAGCACAGGCCTGGGAGTCCTGCTCTCCCTGCCTCTGTAGACAGCAGGACCCATTTGACATTCAGCGGTAACACAAGGGTTTGTTGCATCTGTAATAAACGACCAGAAAGAGACGAAGGACAAAAACTCTTCAGGTTAGTGGAGGACATCAGATGCCCAGAATCACTGCTGGGCTGAAGTCAAACACACTTAGAAGGGAGGAGAAGAGGCAGTACAAATGCTGCAAGGCATCGAGAGATGCTCACAGCTGTAAACCTAGTGGGGGAAAAAATGTTTTATGTATATATATATATATACACACACAACTATATATTCTTTTGTTCCTCATCAGCCTATGAAGGCAGAAGAGAATTTGGTTTGATTTCAAAGAATCTATTTTACAAGGTTTACTCGGAACTTTGAGCACACAAAAGCCCTCTGGAGCCCAGGCTGAGCAGATCCTCTACTTGGCCTTAATGGCTACCTGAGGAGCTCTCACACAGCCCACAGAGCCACACCCTGGCTTTATCACGTCAGGCAGCACCTCCTCATTCATAACTTTGAACTTGGCATGTCCAGTCCTGGTCCACTCTCCCACCTGCCATACAGGCCTGTATACACATGCACACACACACGTGCACACACACACCACACTACACTTGTTTCTGCCTCCTCTCCTCCCTTCTAAGTGTGTCTGACTTCAGCCCAGCAGCGATTCTGGGCATCTGATGTCCTTCACTAACCTGGAGTTTTCTCCTTCGTCTCTTTCTGGTCATTTATTACAGATGAATCAAAACACTAATCCCAAGAGGTCCCCACTTTCAGCGCTTCTCTATCCACGAGGCGCCAGTTTATCCCTCACCTTGATTGTTTCTGCCCCCGGTTCTTCTCTTGGATAAAAACGGCCTCCTCAGTTCCATGGAAACAGCTTTCAGTGTTAAATGCTTTCAGAGATCTATTGTTTCGTGGGGTTTTTTTAAGCTTAAGCAGTTACCTGCATCATAAGCATACAACTTCTTCTTGACACCCTCACCAAAAAGGAAAAAGAAAGAGAAAATATGTATATTTATATGATAAGCAAGGCACAAGCTCTCTTTCTAGAAACCATTCTCCCTGTCTGATATATTCTTTTACACACTCTGGTGAATCTATTTCAAGTTTTCTAGGTATTCAAGGACCACAGGCCAGCCCAAGATTTTCACAACCTTTGAACTTTCTGATGCATGATTTTTTATAAGCTGAATTTCTCTGTTTTCATTGGGAAATTTGGCACCACAAAGAAAGAACCTCATTTCCCTCAAGGAAAAATTCTTACTTTATTCTTCTGGGTTAACAGAAATTTTCAGTATAAATTTATGTGCTATTTAATAAAAATCCCAAATAATCGGTCATGGATCACAGAATTCTTTGAAATCCATTTATTTTAGTGAAGGTTAGCATTTTAGCTGTTCATAAATATAAACTATTGAGGAGGGAGAGGCAAAAAGATTTAATTTTTCACCATCCAAACAAGCATTTTTAAGCAATTCAAAAGTCTTGAAATTCCATGACTCTATTAAAGCTCTTTCAACTCATGAATATTATTTAAACAAGTGTATATGTTAGCATCACAGAAATAAAATCAGAGAAGCTAAACATGCTTCAATCAACTGAAAAACAAAAACTACGAATTACTGTTTAAGTGGCTCTTGAACAATTTAAGTGTGTTGAAATAGAATTTCATCTTTTCCCTAGAAGCACCCAAGGATGAGACAGCAGAAAGAAATGTTCAGTCCTTCCTGACCTGCACTCTGAGGAGTAGAAACTGTAGGGATTATATTCATTTAGAGCCTGCAGAAAGACAGACATTGTCTTCAAAGAGAAGGGCCTATTCATCTACAGAGTTTTAGGGGTCTAGAGGCAAAACACAAAACTGTCCTTTAGGGTAAAAATTTTAAGTCCCTTTTGAAAACCTTGTAATATGGGCTCTAGTTGAACAGTGGATAGATTTTGTTTTGTTTTGTCTGTAATTTTCATACTTTGCTACTAGAACTATAAATGAATCTGTAACCCTCTGTGGGTGAGTTCATTCTTTCTCCAGTTCTTGAAACCTTGCCCTCTTCAGATCTCTCTCCTTCCCTTTTATGCCGGTTTCAGGGAGTATTCTGCGGAATTCATGCCGTAGGAAAATAACAGCATAATTTTGTCTTTGGCGCCCTCTTATGGTCACTTCATTTTTATACCAGCACCTGGAGTGCTTGTAAAGGAACTCTGTAGTTATGAGCCTGAAAGGCCATGAGCGAATCCCCTGTAATTGTTTTGTATGGGATGCTAATAAGCCATTCATCTATCCAGAAAGGACAACACCTCAAACCCAAGAAGGCCTAAGTGACACCCCTTCTACCTTAGGTGATGCTCCTTCTCCCTCTGCCACGCACAGGATGAGAAATGTCCACATATCTAGCTGTTATCAACTAATCCTAGCTTCTTCATCTTTCTGTATTTCTCACTCAGTCCTGTTTCAGAAATCTTCTACTACAAGGGCCCAAAGACTCTGCATTCACAGCAGTGATTCTTTTGCTGGTGAAACACACAAATCCTATGTAATGAGCAAGTGCTGGTCCCACTGCGTCCAGCACCATCCTTGGAGCCCTCTTCTCCCTGTCTCACACTGACCCACCCAGCAGACCCCATCCACCCTTCAAGCTGCATCTGAAATGCTGCCTCCTCTCACCTCCTGGGATGGGCGTGGCTGCCTTACAGTCCCTCCATAATTCATACACATCTCCATAACAGTAATTAACAAGTTGCACACTTTTCAAAGTGAGTTCTAGAGAATTCACTTCCTATGCCATAGGATGCTTCATGGAAAACAGGGTTCTGTGAACAAATGCCTCTGAACAATGGAACATACTATATTCCCTTGATGAATAGCATGCGCAGAACTATGTTTAGGGAAACACTGCTTTTCTGTCACATTGGCAGAACTGAGTCACCTTTGAGGAGCCATATCTCTGTCTACCGAGGGCAGAATTAGCAGGGCTCATGAGAATCTTTATTTTCCTGAGGTCACCTTTCCTTTCTGGAGGCCAGCCCTCTGTGGGACACTCTGACCCTCATCGAGAGCTCTGAGGACCCCACTAAGTCAGACTCACCAATGCCACCTCACATCTCTCGGTGGCCAGGAGCTGACTTTCTTGCCAACCACTGTCTTCCTAAGGTTCTGTCCCCAACCCCTTGCTGTCTACGCAGACGTCAGAAACTTGTTCAGCCCCGGGTCTTCGCCACAGGATTTCCTGACTCTTCTGTCTGTCTGAATAGAGGCTCCATGGGTCTCCACAGATTCCTTCTGCCTTGCCACGGTCTCACCACCCCTGTCCTGCCCTTATCCACATGCCACAAACACTCAGCCCCGTGGCAGAAAACACCTCTCTCTTCGAGGAGAATAAATCTATTTTTTAATCAATTCTATCTCCCAGTATCTCCAGAATCTCCCCCACTTCTTTTGACCCCACAACACAAATTCAGGCTACTTCATCGCAACCCTTGATGGCAATACCGATCCCCTGCCTCCATCCTTTCCCATATCCATTCAAAGCATTCTTTTTAAAAGGTGAATCTGATCATGTCACTCCTCTTTACAAAAGCTTGTCATTCCTGCCTGTTGTTTGGATCAACACCAAACCCCTCCATAGCTGAGGCTCTGCCGAGCCCTCCATCCTTGTCTCCCCAACTCTCGTCCAACATGGTACAGCCACATGGATGCTTCCTAGGTTCCTAAAATATACTACTTTTCTCGCTGCCCAGCAGACACTATGCCCCCTGGCTGGAGCTCTCTCTTCCCAATGTCCTTCGCATGTCTCACCATACCCATTCTTTACTCTCAGATAAAGCTCACCTCCTCCAGAGGCCTGACTCACATGAGCCCCTGGACTAGGGTCTGAACCCCACCACCCCAACCCCACCAGTTCAGTTCAGTTCAGTCGCTCAGTCGTGTACGACTCTCTGTGACCCCGTGAATCGCAGCACACCAGGCCTCACTGTTCATCTCCTGGAGTTCACTCAGACTCACGTCCATCGAGTCCGTGATGCCATCCAGCCATCTCATCCTCGGTCGTCCCCTTCTCCTCCTGCCCCCAATCCCTCCCAGCATCAGAGTCTTTTCCAATGAGTCAACTCTTCGCATGAGGTGGCCAAAGTACTGGAGTTTCAGCTTTAGCATCATTCCTTCCAAAGAAATCCCAGGGTTGATCTCCTTCAGAATGGACTGCTTGGGTCTCCTTGCAGTCCAAGGGACTCTCAAGAGTCTTCTCCAACACCACACTTCAAAAGCATCGATTCTTCGGTGCTCAGCCTTCTTCACAGTCCAACTCTCACATCCATACATGACCACAGGAAAAACCATAGTCAGCAAAGTAATGTATCTGCTTTTGAATATGCTATCTAGAGGCGACTGAACTGACTGACTGACTGAGAGGCTAGATGTCCAAGACTCAGGTGTCAGCAGGGTTGGTTTCTTCTGAAGCCTCTCTTCTTAGCTTGCAGACGACCACCTTCCCACTGTGTCTTCATGTGGTCTTTCCTCTGTATGTATCTGTGCCCTCATTTCTTAATTTCCTTTATATGGGCACCAGTCATACTGGATTAGGGTCCACTATAATGGCCTCATTTTCACTCAATCACCTCTTTAAATACAGTCTGTCTCCAAATACAGTCACATTCTGAGGTACTGAGGGCCAAGATTTTAACATACATATTTGGGGAGAACATAATTTAGCCCATAACAATCACATAGTAAGCTAAGTAAATGAAATAAACAAAGCAATTATCAACTCAAGGGAAAATAAAGGTTGTAGCAGAAATTATCATAGTAAACTATCTGGTCAGCAGCAAACAATATTTACATTGTCATTATAATGTAAACAAGGCTGTGGTCCTAGTGTGATTGGATTGACTAGTTTTCTGCGAGTATGGTTTCAGTGTGTCTGCCCTCTGATGCCCTCTTGCAACACCTACCATCTTACTTGGGTTTCTCTTACCTTGGGCATGGGGCATCTCTTCACAGCTGCTCCAGCAAAGCACAGCCACTGCTCCTTACCTTGGACGAGGGGTATCTCCTCACCACCGCCCTTTCTGACCTTCAACGTGAGATGGCTCCTCTAGGCCCTCCTGCGCCCACGCAGCCACAACTCCTTGGAGGTGTGATTGTGCCTCCCAGCCGCCACCCCTGGTCTCTGACGCCTCCCCGACCTCAGACGGGGTAGCTCCTCTCAACTGTTGCCCCTGGCCTTGGATGCGCCCAGCTGTTGCCCCTGACCTTGGACGTGGGGTAGCTCCTCTTGGCTGTTCCTGCGCCGTCGCAGCCTGGCACTCTAGGCCGCTGCCCTTGACCTCGGACTTGGGGTAACTCCTCCTGGCCGCCGCCTTTCAGGCATGGGGTCCTCCCAGCTTCTGCCCCTGACCTCGGACATGGGGTAGCTCCTTTCGGCTGCGCTTAGTGCACCAGCCGCAATGCAAATAAGACAAAAACAGCTCCCAGGTGGAAGACTGGACTAGGCAGAGCTACCACAAAGGCGTGGAAGTTATAGGCTGTACCTACTGTGAACTTCCCAATACCTAAGAGTTGGAAAAAGCAGCCTCAGGCCCTGCCAGGGCCCTCTACAATGGCCTTTTTCTTGCCCAATTTCTTTCCCATGGCCTTCTGTCCTATATATGGCCCAACCAATCAGCCAGGGACCTCTGCCCACTGGATGGTCCAACCATTCCCTGCCATGGTAATGCCTCTGCCAGGGTGTGCCAGCCACTGTCTGCTTGCCCAACCTCTTTTATCCTGGTTCTCTGCTTGAGGACTCCATAGTCCAGGGGTCATGGCTCTCTGTTGCTCTGAGCTGCCAAGTCCTTCTGCCACCTATGGACTAACTACTCTGTGTAGCTTTGGGGTTGTACCCAAACCTTCTACCAGCTGCCACTACTAGTGTGAGCTGCCAAAACTCTCTCCCACCCAGTGCTGCTGCTATCATTCCACAGCAGAATGAAGAATATAAGATTCTCCTATTCATTCTTATCCCTCATCAGCCTGCGATTCTCAGTCTCCAGTTAAAGAGACTGGCTCTGCACACTAACCTTACACTCTACTAGAAACAAACAACAACAACGAAAAAAACTACTGCCTAAACCTTTTGCTTTTTTCCCAGTTCCTCTGTGCTTTGCCCTAAACCTACAGTGCCACACAGATGTGGGCCCAGAATGGCCCCATGATCCTGAGTTACCCCTAGTTTATAAGAGCCCAAGCAGATGGGCCAACAGAGTACCTTCCTAGGAGTTCCAGTCTGTTCCAGTGTAGGCTTCAGTGAAAAGACAATAAAAATAGACCAGAATCTCCAAGACAGGCTCCTATATCAACCAACTTCTTGGATTTGGCACATTGGAGAGTTCCAGAACCATGTCCTTGGACTGATGTAGACCAGAACAGAAGCTTCAGGCCATGCCTGCGGGGCAAGCCAGGGCGGGCGGGTCATGGTGGAGAGGTCTGACAGAATGTGGTCCACTGGAGAAGGGAATGGCAAACCACTTCAGTATTCTTCCCTTGAGAACCCCATGAACTGTATGGAAAGGCAAAATGATAGGATACTGAAAAAGGAGTAGGTCAGTAGGTACCCAATGTGCTACTGGAGATCAGTGGAGAAATAACTCTAGAAAGACTGAAGAGATGGAGCAAAACCAAAAACAATACCCAGCTGTGGATGTGAATGGTGATAGAAGCAAGGTCCTATGCTGTAAAGAGCAATATTGCATAAGAACCTGTAATGTCAGGTACATGAATCAAAGCAAATTGGAAGTGGTCAAACAAGAGATGGCAAGGGTGAACATCGACATTCTAGGAATCAGTTCAGTTCAGATCAGTTCAGTTCAGTTGATCAGTCATGTCCGACTCTTTGCGACCCCATGAATCGCAGCAAGCCAGGACTCCCTATCCATCACCATCTCCCGGAGTTCACTCAGACTCACGTCCATCGAGTCGGTGATGCCATCCAGCCATCTCATCTTCGGTCGTCCCCTTCTCCTCCTGCCCCCAATCCCTCCCAGCATCAGAGTCTTTTCCAATGAGTCAACTCTTCGCATGAGGTGGCCAAAGTACTGCAGTTTCAGCTTTCACATCATTCCTTCCAAAGACATCCCAGGGTTGATCTCCTTCAGAATGGACTGGTTGGCTCTCCTTGCAGTCCAAGAGACTCTCAAGAGTCTTCTCCAACACCACAGTTCAAAAGCATCGATTCTTCGGCGCTCAGCTTTCTTCACAGTCCAACTCTCACATCCATACATGACCACAGGAAAAACCATAGCCTTGACCAGG
>SJYX01006505.1:91233-233330 GCA_006410675.1 Oreotragus oreotragus
CAAGGAGATCCAACCATCCATCCTAAAGGGGATCAGTTTTGGGCTGTCTCTTATACACATCTGGTGTGGGTTCAGAATAGTCCTTAGGGAACCTAATTTAATGACTGGATAAGGCAAGTTTGTAATTAGCATATCAATTGCTTGTATGGAATTAAGTCTTTCCAAAGTGCTTGAAGGTACTTGAAACAGTTTATCTTAAGTAGACCAACTGTTCCCAAACCTGACTCATCATCAGAATCATATGTGGAACTTTTTAATCGCAGAGATCCCTGGGTCTGCCACAGAGATTCCAATTCCATGGGTCCCAGTAGGCTGTGAAATCTACATGTTTCAAAAGCTTCCCAGAAAATTTCAGTGATCAGCCAGGTATGAGAATCACTGCTCTAGGAAAAATTAACTAGACAATGGAAACTCCAACCTTGTTTAAATAATTATAGATACCAAATTAATTTCTCATTTATATTTTATATTACAACATGCTTTTTAAAGTCAATACATTATAGTAAAAGCTATGCTGTCTGGGATTTGCTTCAAAATAAGCTGGGGAGTTGAGGAATGGGCTGGGGGAATGGGGTAAAATGAAACAAGATTGGCCATGAGTTGATAATTGTTGAACCTGGGTAGAGTAAAGTATTCTATTTTGTTTTACTATTTTATTCTCTCTACTTTCATATATGTTTGAAACTTCCCACGACAAAAAAGTTTTTAAAAATAAAACTGAGGTATGTGAATAATGAGTAAAGCCTCCTGTTTCTCCCTTCTCATAATCTCATTCCCCAGAAATGCTGTTACATGAAGTTGATTCTATATTCTCTCAGATATTTTTCTGTATTTTAAATGAATGTCCATTTTTTTTAATTCCACTTATATGCCAACCTTGTGCCAAATCCTGTAATGAAATTTATTTCGGAGATGTGCCTGAAAATTTTCCATAGAGAAAATCTTTGTCACCCCCTCATCAACCTTCCTGCTTCCTCACTCCCAGCATCTTCCATGTCACTCCCATGGCAAACAGAAGGGGGCGCCTTAATTCCTGATTGACCCGCCTGTGAGCCGTTACTACAGTTTCCTCACAGCCCAATTCTCCCTTCCTCGGTCGCATCAGAGGCTTTTAAAGAAACCTTGAAAGGTCAGTCTGAGTTCAGATCATAGCTGCATCACTTTCTGGCTGGATACTTAATCTCTCTGTGCCTCAGTGTTGCCATCGGTTCATGACACTAACAGTAAAACTAACTGCTCAGGGTTATTATTAAACTTTACACCTGTAAAGCTCAATTTCTGCTCCCCTCACCCTCAGTCCTCTACTTACCATATGTTCTTGCCTCACTGTGAGTTTTGCCAAACTCATGGCCAAACCTCAACTCGAACCTTACACACACACACACACACACACACACCACAAATATGTTAATGTTTCAGATTTCATTGCATTAAAATGTAAGACAGTCAAACAAATCAAAGCATTAGTTGTTTTCTTGAGCCCTTCTCAATAAAAAAGATGTCTTTCCATTAGAGGAATAACATGGGTTGACATGTGTTCATACAGATATATATGTGTCCCAAACATTATCTCTAAAATCCCAAGTACCTAGCTGGTCACCTTTGGGGTTTTGTCTTGGTTTGGTTTTAAATCTCATTTCATCTCTTTCTTTTCCAACTCTTTCATGTATGATGATCCAGTATCTCCAACCATAGGTTTCCAAGATGGTCTTAACCCATCAAAACTCTTGCAAATAAAACCTGTTTAGGTTGGTGTTTCCTGACACTAAATTCCATTTTACCTGCAGATCTATCTGCACAGAAAAAGAGAGAGAGAGTGCTTCCAAATACCTGGGTTATCTCCTGAATTTCATATCTATAATACAAGTATATTTAGGTCCATGTATTCACAGGCAGAAATATACTTCTTGTGCACATCCTAGCATGAGTGCACACACACACAAACACATATATAAATCTCTTTTGACCCTATCATGTACATACTTTGAAAAGTTTGTTAGAAGAACCAGACTGGTAATAATTCACTGCCCCTCATGTATAATAAGCAGCAATGCACCGGCCTTATGATGAATTGCCAGGGTAACACAGGGACATCTTGTTTGCATTTCAATGCACCAAGTGTCAGATTCTTATTTCATTACTCGCCGGCACATTAGTGGACGGGTTTTAATTTCTTTTTTTTCCCTTTAGCAAAGCTCCACAGAGACCTCTCGCTTTTGCCACTTGCATCAAGAGCAAGGTTGCATTATTTTTAAATGCTATAGTGTCTGGGTCTCCCTCAAAATGTTGCTGAATTCACAAAATAAATGATAGCATACTACCAGCAATTCTATGGGGCTTTAAAAAATTTCCCTTGCTTTTATTGAATTCATTCTCTAAAAAGTGTTTTGGAGGATTTGTGCTATCTTCTTTGTATTTTATATGGTAAGGTGGTCTTTGTTTTTGGTTATGTTTGGGTTTTTTTTTAATCCAGATTCGTATTGTTACTTCATGAGAAGCTACAAGCTGTTCTCAAGGAAAATGTAGTTCTGAATTACCTTGTAATCTGCTGGGAGCTACGGGATGCTCAGACCTACCATGAAGCCCCATGGCCTGCCCCACACTTGAGGGTGGTGGACTAAATGTGTATGCCATGTAGACTGAGAGCAGGTTTTTTCCCCAAAGTTCTCCAGAAATTTGAGATGAACTTGCTTCCTAATGTTTTCCCAGGAATATAATTAGATATAATGGAACATTCTTTAGAGCAGTCATTCTCAAACTTGGCAGGTATCAGATCAACTGGGGAGCTTGTTAAAATATTATATCTAGGTCCTACTCACCCCCAGAGTTTCTGATGTAGTAGATCTTGGATGAGGCCTGAAATTTTGCATTTCTAACAAGATCCCAGGTGATGCTGATGCCACTGATTGGGATGCACTTTGAGAACCACTCCAGAGTGGATTATAAGCCTGGCTCTGTCATTTACCTTCCAAGTGACCTTGGGAAAGTTATCTCACCTCTCTGAGTTTTAGAGCCATTATCAAAAAAAATGGAGATAATAATAGCACTTTCCCACTAAAGTAATTGTTAGGGAAAATGAGCTAATAATATAAAGCATCAACCACAACACAGGATACATAATCAGTGCTCAACAAATATTAGGTGTTTTTTTTTTCCTTTTCTCGTCTCCTTCTCACAGAATGGAGATAAGAGATCCAGTAGGTCACACAGTGCAGGAATCCCTCTTCCATCTTCTTGCTTTGGCCATTCAGCTCCTGTCTGGTCACTTCCAGATGTGGGAAGCTCACGTCCTCTGGGAATCCACTGCTCTGTGGCCAGCTCTCATAGTAGACAGTCTTGCTGGGCTGAAGCCCAGCTGAAACCCATACTGCCCTCCTGAGTCACAGAGACTAAACTTTGCCTCTTATTTTGAAACTTTTTTTTTTTTATTTTTTTATTTTTTATTTTTTTGTATTTATTTTTTTACACGAACTCCCAAATATGAACCCCCCTCCCACCTCCCACCCCACATCTTCCCTCCAGATCATCTTCAGGATGTCCTACAGGCTTATCACCATGGTAAGTGAGCTTCCTCAGGGGCAGATCTTGAGCTGTTTGGTACACCTTGTTTATTAGTGACTTCAATGATGGATTCATTCACTTATTCATCCTTTTACAAAGCAATGAGGTGAGCAAGCACAGGAAGGGCAAACTGACAGGTCTAGGCTTTATTCTTGGATGGTGGGAAGCCTTTGATTAGTTTTAAACCAGAGAGTGAAATGGTAAAACTTGTATTTCATAAAGATCACACTGACAAGAATTTGAAGAATATTTTTTGTATGGTGAGACTGGAGCCAAGGAGACTAATTATAACATTAGGGAATGAGGAGGAAATGAACAAGAGAGATGTCAACAGGGTAGAAAGACTGTCTCTTATACACATCTCTTACATTTTTTTACACGAACTCCCAAATATGAACCCCCCTCCCACCTCCCACCCCACATCTTCCCTCCAGATCATCTTCAGGATGTCCTACAGGCTTATCACCATGGTAAGTGAGCTTCCTCAGGGGCAGATCTTGAGCTGTTTGGTACACCTTGTTTATTAGTGACTTCAATGATGGATTCATTCACTTATTCATCCTTTTACAAAGCAATGAGGTGAGCAAGCACAGGAAGGGCAAACTGACAGGTCTAGGCTTTATTCTTGGATGGTGGGAAGCCTTTGATTAGTTTTAAACCAGAGAGTGAAATGGTAAAACTTGTATTTCATAAAGATCACACTGACAAGAATTTGAAGAATATTTTTTGTATGGTGAGACTGGAGCCAAGGAGACTAATTATAACATTAGGGAATGAGGAGGAAATGAACAAGAGAGATGTCAACAGGGTAGAAAGAACAGGACTTAATCATTAGTTTCATGTGAAGGATGAAGGTGGAGGCATGTCTAGGATGATACCCAAGGACCTGACTTCTGAATGAAAAGTTACATTTACTGATAATGGTAATAGGTGAACAATATCAGGTTCTTTAGGAAATTTGGGCATGTTAAGTTTGAAATACTTCTGGGATAATCCTGGAGGCAGTTGAATATATAGATCTGAGATCTCAAAAGTAAGATCTGAACCATAGATAAAGATGTGGGGGGGTCAGTGACCTACATATATTATGGAATATTATTCCATAATTATAGAAAGGAAAAAATACACAGTGAGATAGGAAACAGAGGGAACAAGATACAACTCTGTAGNAGGCAGTTGAATATATAGATCTGAGATCTCAAAAGTAAGATCTGAACCATAGATAAAGATGTGGGGGGGTCAGTGACCTACATATATTATGGAATATTATTCCATAATTATAGAAAGGAAAAAATACACAGTGAGATAGGAAACAGAGGGAACAAGATACAACTCTGTAGAACAGCAGCCTCTGAGGAGCAAATGAACCAGAAGGCATGAGCCAGGGATAGCCAGAGAGATGGGAGAAGACAATGAAATAATAACACATAAGCCCGAGGAGAACGCCAGTGCTCATAGCAGCACTATTTCCAATAACCAAGCTGTGGAAGCAACCTAAGTTCTCATCAACAGATGAATGGATAAAGAAAATGTGGCTTGTAGATAGATAGGTAGAGAACAGAATACTATTCAGCCATAAACAGAACAAAATTTTCCCATTTGCAAACACATAGATGGACTTAGAGGACATTATGCTAAGTGAAATAAGTCAGACAAAGAAAGACAAATACAGTATGATGTGGAATCTAAAAAATGCAACAAACCAGTGAATATAACAAAAAAGAAGCAGGCTGACAGATATAGAGAACAAATTTAGTGGTTACCAGTGGGGATGAGGAAGAGGGGTAATAAAAGGGTGGATGAGTGGAAGGTGCAAATTAATGGCTGTAAGACAGGCTAAAGGATGTACAACATGAGGAATATAGCCAACATTTTGTAATAATTGTCAATGGAAAGTAACCTTTAAAACTGTAGAAATAAATGAGGGGACTTCCCTAGTGGTCCAGTGGTTAAGAATCCACCTTGCAATGCAGGGGACACAGGTTTGATCCCTGGTCAGGGAACTAAGATCCCACACGTTGCGGAGTAACTAAGCCTGGGCACCGCAACTACAGAGTCAACGTACCACAGTGAGAGACCCCACATGACAGGACAAAGATCCCAAGCACCACGGCCAAGACCCAATGCAGCCAAATAATTCACACAACTGATAACATATTTTAATTTACACAATTAAAAAATAAACAAATGTTTAATTGTATAAAATTTTAAATAAAAGAGACTTAAGAAAAAGAATCCCATGAAGAAAATCAAGAAGAGGGATGTGGTCCAAAGTAGCTGCCATAGATTGAGGACTTCAGGTAAACACTAAAAGAGTCCCATTGGCTGTGGCAATCTAGGGGGATCTTAGTGAGAAAGTATCTGTGGGGTAAATGTGAAAACTAGGTGATTGAGCTCATGTGAAGAAAAGCAGGACCTGAGAAAGCAGGGGTAAAGTATACTAGCTTCATAGGAATGAAGACATGTGGACAGAATGGGCCAAAGAAGGGTATTTTTAATATCCAAGAAAAATAGATACAACTTATTGTGGGCTGGGGAGCTTTCCTGGTGGCTCAGCAATAAAGAATCCACCTGCAATGCAAGAGACACGGGTTCTATCCGTGGGTCAAGAAGGTCCCTTGGAGAAGGGCATAGCAACCCACTCCAGTATTCTTGCCTGGAGAATCCCGTGGACAGAGGAGCCTGGGGGGCCACAGTCCATGGGGGTCACAGAGAGTCGGACACGACTGAGCGACCGAGCATGGATACATGCATTGTGGGGTGGGAATCAGCAGCCCCGGCCAATATTTCTCCTAAGTGAGCTCATATACGTGCTTATTGCTGACACTTTGTGACTGACAGAGCTCAGTGACAGCAAAGCCAAGAATAATAAGACGATTTGTGGCAATGGGGACAGAGACTTAAAGCTCAGATAGACTGACCTGTAAGAAAATGAAAACACTTGAATTCTCAGAGTACTATCTCTAAACTCAGGGTTTCTCTCTCTCCAGTAAATGTAGTCCTGCTTCATCAAGAACACTCAAACCTGGAGAAGAAGCAGGAAGATGGCTTCCATGTTGGGTGAGAGGCATCTGCCACATTGCTTTGCCAGGAACCATGCCATGAAGCTAAAGCCAGCTCCAGATAACAGCTTCTTTCCCAAGTGTTCAACCACAACTCTATTCTCTTGATCCATCTCCCACCCTCATCCACCACAATCTCGCTCTTTGTCTCCAGCATCCACCTCTCACCTTCCTCGCTTTTGTTGACCCATTCAGATCCCATTCTTTAGTCCACCTCTCCACTCCTACATCCACTGTACCTCCAGTTTTGAAAACATCCATAAGTTCAGCAGCCAAACTATCTCCAGGTAAGTGACAAACTCCTTGGCCTGCCACCTGCACAGAACACACCACCAGCCAGACCAGGTCCAGCCCCTATCAGGAGAGGGGATGACAGAGAGCTTGTTATTGTTTAGTTGCTAAGTCATGCCCAACTTCTTGCCCCCCTGTGGACTGTAGCCTGCTAGGCTCCTCTGCCCATGGACTTTTCCAGGCAAGAATATTGAAGTGGGTTGCCATGCCCTCCTCCAGGGCATCTTCCCAACTCAGGGATCAAATTCGTGTCTCCTGTATTGCAGGCAGATTCTTTACCACTGAGGCACCAAGTAAACAAAAATTCATCTTAAAGTCAGCTGATTAACAATGTTAAGTTCTATCTGCAACTTAATTCCTTCTTGCTATATAAAAACATACCCACAGATTCCTGGGATTTAGGACATAGACATCTGAGGGCTTCCCAGGTGCCACTAGTCGTAAAGAACCCGCCTGCTAATGCAGGAGACATAAGAGATGCAGGTTCGATCCCTGGATCGGAAAGATCCCCTGGAGATCCCCTGGAAGAGGAAATGGCAACCCACTCCAGTATCCTTGCCTGGAGAATCCCCACGGACAGAGGAACCTGGGGGGCTACAGTCCATGGGGTCACAAAGAGTTCCGCACGACTGAGGAGACTTAGCATGAACACACGCTATATAATTTTGAAATTTCCTCTTGTGAACTACAAGGCCTGCAGGGAAATGTTCCTCTATTTATTCCATTCCCATATAGAGGGAATCAAGGTGGTAATTTCCTTAGAGAAAGCAATATCAAAGATAGACATTTGCTTCATGACATCACAGAAGCCATGAGGCCAGATGAAAACAAAACTATATTAAGGGAGAGAAACTCTGGGTTCTGGGTTGGGCTCAGGGACAAACTGCTGCCTTGGATAAGCTATGAAACCTTCTTAGGAAAAGTGTCCTTGCTCAGAGAATGGGCAAAGCAGGTCAGGCATGTCCTAGATCACTGTTTTAGGATGGGTGAAATGAATTCTGCAGCCCAAGGCTTCCTGAATTTCTGCAGCCACATTCTAATCAGCAAAAGGAAATGAATGACGAATTGTAGTGTTTGGAACAGAACCATGATGGGTCACACCACAGTAAGAAATTGTTTTGAAACCCATCTTCATGTTTTAACATTTTAGGCTGATTTTTAATTTTTTTCCTGAGTAATTCTGTTTCTTTAATGTAATAGTTATATTTTTATAATGTTTTATGTTGTTTGTGCTTTGCTGCAGAATTTCAGGGTGGGAAGAAATGTGGAGTTATTACCCTATATAGAAATTGGGAAAGCAAACTTGAAAGCAGCTAGCACAATCCCGCAGGCAACCAAACAGAAACTTACATCCATGTTGTTATCTTAAACTGACAGAGATTCTGAACAACTCTCATCACACTGATACAGTCAGACTAAAGTTTGAGTCGTACCACCTTTCATACATATCCAAGGTCACACATTCCAAGATCTTCATTCAGTATAAAGACACTTGCTAAGCCCTCTTCACCCAATAACACATCTCGTCACAGAATCCCATTCCCCCCACACATACAGGCAGGTGTATCTACCCACCTGCCTCTCCCCACCCAGTCACTGGAACCATCACGGGCCCAACATTCCCAAGTCACACAGACCCCCAACCTCACCTCTGTCACACACAGGCTGCCCCACACCTCATATCTGGAGAGCATCAGGGTGTGTGTTACCTAACTGCACCTCCATCCTTATGTCCCCACCAGCTCAGCACAGTGTCTTATATATACAGGTCCTTGATTATTATGTTAAATTGAAATTCACTTGGTGGCCCTCTCCTTTGCTATATTTTCCTCCAATTTCCCAAGACAGAAGTGATTCTCTCTTTCCTAGGATTCCCAAGGCACCTTCCTTCTGAGTAAGGTCCATAACTAGACTTCAGTGAAGCAGATTCCTCTCCCAACAAATTGGCATGCTTTGCCCACCACTCCAATAGATGGATTCTCATGTGGGTGTCCAAGCCCATCTGATCCCAAAGCCTGTCCTACTTAAGACTTAGGAACTGTCAGAAAGAATAAGACAAATACCATATGATATCACTTATATGTGGAGTCTAAAATATGACACAAATGAACATATCTACAAAACAGAAACAGACTCACAGGAAAGGAGAACAGGCTTGTTGTTGCCAAAGGGAAGGGGATGAGGGAGGAACGGATTGGGAGTTTGGGGTTAACAGGTACAAACTATTATATATAGAATGGATAAACAACAAAGCCCTGCCATGTAGCACAGAGAACTATATTCTATATCCGATGAAACCATAATGGAAAAGAATTTTTTGAAAAGTATATTTGTGTGTTGGGGGAGGGTGGCTTCCTCGGCAGCTCAGCTGGTAAAGAATCCACCTGCAATGCAGGAGACCCTGTTCTGATCCCTGGGTAAGGAAGATTCCCCTGGAGAAGGGAACAACTACCCACTCCAGTATTCTTGACTGGAGAATTCCATGGACAAAGGAGCCCGGCAGCCTACAGTCCATGGGGTCACAAAGAGTCAGACACGATTGAGCGGCTTTCATTTTCAATTTTTCTGTGTGTGTGTGTGTGTGTGTGTATAACTGAATTACTTTGCTGTACAACAGAAATTAATACAACATTGTAAATCATCCATACATCAAATTTTAAAATAAATAAATAAAAAGACTTAAGAGACTGTGTCATCTTCACTTATCTAAAGCTGTGGTACAAAGAGGGGAATATTCTGCCCCTAAAGGCTTTCCCTTAGTGAAGGGAATGGCAAACCACTTCAGAATTCTTGCCTTGATAACCCCATGAACAGTATGAAAAGGCAAAATGATAGGATACTGAAAGAGGAACTCCCCAGGTCAGTAGGTGCCCAACACGCTACTAGAGATCAGTGGAGAAATAACTCCAGAAAGAATGAAGGGATAGAGCCAAAGCAAAAACAATACCCAGCTGTGGATGTGACTGGTGATTGAAGCTGGCTTCAGCAATACGTGAACCGTGAACTTCCTGATGTTCAAACTGGTTTAAAAAAAGGCAGAGGAACCAGAGATCAAATTGCCAACATCCGCTGGATCATGGAAAAAGAAAGAGAGTTCCAGAAAAACATCTATTTCTGTTTTATTGACTATGCCAAAGCCTTTGACTGTGTGGATCACAATAAACTGTGGAAAACTCTGAAAGAGATGGGAATACCAGACCACCTGACCTGCCTCTTGAGAAATCTGTATGCAGGTCAGGAAGCAACAGTTAGAACTGCACATGGAACAACAGACTGGTTTCATATAGGAAAAAGAGTACGTCAAGGCTGTATATTGTCACCCTGCTTATTTAACTTACATGCAGAGTACATCATGAGAAACGCTGGAATGGAAGAAACATAAGCTGGAATCAAGATTGCCGGGAGAAATATCAATAACCTCAGAAATGCAGATGACACCACCCTTAAGGAAGAAAGTGAAGAGGAACTAAAAAGCCTCTTGATGAAAGTGAAAGTGGAGAGTGGAAAAGTTGGCTTAAAACTCAACATTCAGAAAACGAAGATCATGGCATCCGGTCCCATCNGATATGCAGATGACACCACCCTTATGGCACAAAGTGAAGAGGAACTAAAAAGCCTCTTGATGAAAGTGAAAGTGGAGAGTGAAAAAGTTGGCTTAAAACTCAACATTCAGAAAACGAAGATCATGGCATCCGGTCCCATCACTTCATGGGAAATAGATGGGGAAACAGTGGAAACAGTGTCAGACTTTATTTTTGGGGGCTCCAAAATCACTGCAGATGGTGACTGCAGCCATGATATTAAAAGACGCTTACTCCTTGGAAGAAAAGTTATGACCAACCTAGATAGCATACTGAAAAGCCGAGACATTACTTTGCCAACAAAGGTCCGTCTAGTCAAGGCTCTGGTTTTTCCTGTGGTCATGCATGGATGGGAGAGTTGGACTGTGAAGAAAGCTGAGCGCAGAATTGATGCTTTTGAACTGTGGTGTTGGAGAAGACTCTTGAGAGTCCCTTGGACTGCAAGGAGATCCAACCAGTCCATTCTGAAGGAGATCAGCCCTGGGATTTCTTCGGAAGGAATGATGCTAAAGCTGAAACTCCAGTACTTTGGCCACCTCATGCGAAGGGTTGACTCATTGGAAAAGACTGATGTTGGGAGGGATTGGGGGCAGGAGGAGAAGGGGACGACAGAGCATGAGATGGCTGGATGGCATCACTGACTCAATGGACGTGAGTCTGAGTGAACTCCGGAAGTTGGTGATGGACAGGGAGGCCTGGCGTGCTGTGATTCATGGGGTTGCAAAGAGTTGGACACGACTGAGCAACTGAACTGAACGGAATATTCAAAAGAAAAAAATCAGATATATTTACCCATGGAGTTTATTACCCTATCTATGCTTTTAATGCCTTTATATATATATATCAATATTTCTATTGGCTATAATTTTCTGCATAAAAGAACTTCCTTCAGCATTTCTTGTAGTATGTCTTCTAGTGATGAATTGTTTCACCCTTTTTATCTCTGAAATGTCTTTTTTTCTTAAGTTTTAAAAGGAATTTTTGCTAAGTATAGAATTGTAGATTGACCACTCATTTTGTTCTTTCAGTTAAGATGTAGCTCTACAGTCTTCTTACCTCTTTTGTTTATAATGAGACATCTGCTTTCAACCTCATGTTATTTTCTCTGTAAGCAATGTTTCTTTTTTTTTTTTTTTCTGACTGCTTATAAAACTTTGTCACTAGATTAGAGTAATTGAGTATGATGTGCCTGGTGTCATTTCCTTCATTTTCTTAGGCTTGAGGTTTGTTGAGCTCTTAGATAAGTTTTAATTTTTTTAATTTTTGGAAAAATTATACTTATGGTATCCCTGGTGGCTCAGAGGGTAGAGCATCTGCCTGCAATGTGGGAGACCCGGGTTCGATCCCTGGGTCAGGAAGAGCCCCTGGAGAAGGAAATGGCAACCCACTCCAGTATTCTTGCTTGGAAAATCCCATGGATGGAGGAGCCTCGTAGGCTACAGTCCACGGGGTCGCAAAAAGTTGGACACGACTGAGCAACTTCACTTCACTTCAAGCTTCAAAAGAGCTTTGGCTTACAAAGGTTAGGAAAAAAATTGCTTGGGCAGCAAAGAATAAGAAAGTCACCTCCAAATTCTGAGATCCATGGAATGTGTAAGACGAAATGTCTGCTATTCAACAAGATGTCAAGATTTATCTGTGTTCTTGGGATATCCAGGCTTCAAGTAAGATAAGACGTTTGTGGTAGAGTATATTTATACTAAACTTATATCACAGTAAGTACTACAGCAGAAAAACGGGCTTGTACCATTTGAAAGATAATATTATGCCATAAATCGTCTTGCCCTATGTAGAAGCAGCCCTCTTTTTCAATGTTTCATTTATAAAACTGTGATGAATGTCATTCATGTAGAAATAAAGTGAAAGGTCAGCTAGTCCAAAGAATCAACAATTCAAAAAATTCTAAACAAAAACCCAGATATTAACTATCTGAATTAAGAACCTTGCAATTTATCATCATCCTAAATTAGGGAAATGTTTTTTCCATATAGCACAGGTTAAGAAAGTGGTTTAAAAAGTACTATAGCCTTAATGTTACTGCAATTACAAGACGTTCATTGATTCTTTATAAGTCAGCAGTTGATGCCAAAATGGAAAGTAGGGCTAAAGCAGTTTTAAGTATTGGAATATTGTTTCTTTTTGAACTGTGGTGCTGGAAAAGACTCATGAGAGTCCCTTGGGTAGCAAGATCAAATGAATCAATCCTAAAGGAAATCAGTGTTCATTGGAAGGACTGATGCTGAAGCTGAAACTCCAACACTTTGGCCAAATGATGCGAAGGGCTGACCCACTGGAAAAGACCCTGATGCTGGGAAAGATTGAGGGCAGGAGGAGAAGAGGGTGACAGAGGATGAGACGGTTNGAAATCAGTGTTCATTGGAAGGACTGATGCTGAAGCTGAAACTCCAACACTTTGGCCAAATGATGCGAAGGGCTGACCCACTGGAAAAGACCCTGATGCTGGGAAAGATTGAGGGCAGGAGGAGAAGAGGGTGACAGAGGATGAGACGGTTGGATAGCATCATTGACTCTAAGAATTTGAGTAAACTCCAGGAGATAGTGAAGGACAGGGAAGCCTGACATACTGTAGTCCATAGAGCCACAAAGAGCAAGACTGAGAGACTGAACAATAGCAGGTTCATCCATGTTGCTATAAATAGCATTACTTCATTCTTTTTTTATGGCAGAATAGTTCATATTGTATGTGTGTGTACACCACATATCTTTATCCATTCATGTGCTGAGTGACACTTAAAAGTTGCTTCCATGTCTTGACTATTATAAATAGTGCTGCTATGAATATCAGGGTGCATGTTCCTTTTCACGTTAGTTTTCACCTTTTCTGAGTATATCTCTAAGATTGAGATTGTTGGTCTATATAGTAGCTCTATTTTTAGTTTTCTTGAGAAATCTCCATACTGTTTTCCATAATGGCTACACCAATTTACATTCCCACCAACAGTGTAAGAGGGTTCCCTTTTCTCCATACCTTCTCCAGTATTTATTATTTGTAGGCTTTTTTATGATGGCCCTTTCTCACTTGTGTGAAGTGACACCTCATTGTGGTTTTTTCAATTCTCTAATAATTAATGATGTTGAACATCTGTTCATGTGCCTGGTGGCCATCTGTATGTCTTCTTTGGGAAAATGTATTTAGGTCTAATGACCATTTTTGTTTGAGCTATATGTCCTTTTCATTATGCTGCTGAGTCGCTGCAGTCGTGTCCGACTCTGTGCGACCCTATAGACGGCAGCCCACCAGGCTCCCCCGTCCCTGGGATTCTCCAGGCAAGAACACTGGAGTGGGCCGCCATCTCCTTCTCCAATGGGTGAAAGTGAAAAGTGAAAGTGAAGTCACTCAGTCGTGTCCGACTCTTAGCGACCCCATGGACTGCAGCCTACCAGGCTCCTCCATCCATGGGATTTTCCAGGCAAGAGCACTGGAGTGGGGTGCCATTGCCTTCTCCCCTTTTTATTACAGGGGCCTGGAATGCAAAAGTAGAAAGTCAAGAGATACCTGGAGTTATAGGCAAATTTAGCCTTGTAATACAAAACAAAGCAGGTCAAAGGCTAAGAGTTTTGCCAAGAGAATGCACTGGTCGTAGCAAACACTCTCTTCCAACAATACAAGAGGACTCTACACATGGACATCACCAGATGGTCAATACCAAAATCAGAGTGATTATATTCTTTGCAGCTAAAGATGGAGAAGCTCTATACAGTCAGCAAAAACAAGACTGGGAGCTGACTGTGGCCCAGATCATGAACTCCTTATTGCCAAATTCAGACTTAAATCGAAGAAAGTAGGGAAAACCACTAGACCATTCAGATGTGACCTAAATCAAATCCCTTACGATTATACAGTGGAAGTAACAAATAGATTTAAAGGATTAGATCTGATAGTGTGCCTGAAGAACTATGGACGGAAGTTTGTGACACTGTACAGGAGACCATCCATCAGGACGATCCCCAAGAAAAAGAAATGTAGAAAGGAAAAATGGCTGTTTGAGGAGGCCTTACAAGTACCTGAGAAAAGAAAAGATGCAAAAGGTAAAGGAGAAAAGGAAAGATATACCTATTTGAACAGAGACTTCCAAAAAACAGCAAGGAGAGATAAGAAAGCCTTCCTCAGTGATCAATGCAAAGAAATAGAGGAAAACAACAGAATGGGAAAGACTAGAGATCTCTTCAAGAAAATCAGAGATACCAAGGGAACATTTCATGTAAAGATGGGCACAGTAAAGAACAGAAATGGTATGGACCTAACAGATGCAGGAGATATTAAGAAGAGGTGGTAAGATACACAGAACTATACAAAGAAGATCTTCATGACCCAGATAACCATGATGGTGTAATCACTCACCTAGAACCAGACATCCTGGAATGTGAGGTCAAGTGGGCCTTATGAAGCATCACTACGAACAAAGCTAGTGCAAGTGATGGAATTCCAGTTGAGCGATTTCAAATCCTAAGATATGATGTTGTGAAAGTGCTGCACTCAATATGCCAGTAAATTTGGAAAACTCAGCAGTGGCTTCGGGACTGGAAAAGGTCAGTGTTCATTCCAATCCCAAAGAAAGACAATGCCAAAAAATGCTCAAACTACTGCACAATTGCATTCATCTCACACGCTAGTAAAGTAATGCTCAAAATTCTCCAAGCCAGGCTTCAAAAGTACATGAACTGTGAGCTTCCAGATGTTCAAGCTGGATTTAGAAAAAGCAGAGGAACCAGCAATCAAACTGCCAACATCCATTGGATCATCAAAAAAGCAAGAGTTTCAGAAAAACATGTACTTCACTTTATTGACTATGCCAAAGCCTTTGACTGTGTGGATCACAAAAAACTGTGGAAAATTCTTAAAGATAAGGGAATACCAGACCACCTGACTTGCCTCCTGAGAAATCTGTACACACGTCAAGAAGCAACAGTTAGAACTGGATATGGAAAAACAGACTAGTTCCAAATTGGTAAAGTAATATGTCAAGGCTGTATATTGTCACCCTTTTATTTAACATATGCAGAGTACATCATGAGAAACACTGGACTGGAAGAAGCACAAGCTGGAATCAAGATTGCCAGGAGAAATATCAATAACCTCAGATATGCAGATGACACCACCCTTACGGCAGAAAGCGAAGAACTAAAGAGCCTCTTAATGAAAGTAAAGAGGAGAGTGAAAAAGCTGGCTTAAAGCTTAACATTCAGAAAACCAAGATCATGGCATCTGGTCCCATCACTTCATGGCAAATAGATGGAGAAACAATGGAAACAGTGACAAACTTTATTTTGGAGGACTCCAAAATCACTGCAGATGGTGACTGAAGTCATGAAATTAAAAGACGCTTGCTCCTTGGAAGAAACGTTATGACCAACCTAGACAGCATATTAAAAAGCAGAGACATTACTTTGCCAATAAAGGTCCATCTAGTCAAAGCTATGGTTTTTCCAGTAGTCATGTATAGATGTGAGATGTATAGTTGGACTATAAAGAAAGCTGAGCACAGAGGAATTGATGCTTTTGAACTGTGGTGTTTGAGAAGACTCTTAAAAGAGTCCCTTGACCGCAAGGAGATCCAACCAGTCCATCCTAAAGGAAATCAGTCCTGAATATTCATTGGAAGGACTGATGCTGAAGCTGAAACTCCAGTACTCTGACCACCTGATGCAAAGAACTGACTCATTGGAAAAGACACTGATTCTGGGAAAGATTGAAGGCAGGAGAAGGGGACGATAGAGGATGAGTTGGTTGGATGGCATCACTGACTCAGTGGACATGAGTTTGAGTAAAGTTTTGGGAGTTGGTGATGGACAGGTAAGCCTGGAGTGCTGCAGTCCATGGGGTCACAAAGAGTCAGATACAACTAAGCGACTGAACTGATATGAGCTGTCCATATGTTTTTGAAATTAATCCCTTGTTGGCTGCATCATTCACAAATATTTTCTCCCAGTTTATAGGCTGTCTTTTCATTTGCTTATTAGTATTTTTTTGCTGTGCAAAAGCTTATGTTTGATTAGGTCTCGTTTAAAATTTTTACTTCTATTTCTTTTGACTTGGGAGACTATAGATGCAACTTCTTGATAACAGATAGAGCAAAGACTTCATGGGAAAATTAGAGCAAGGGGCTGTTAAGAATATTTGTGTGTAATGATTACACATACATACATACACACACTCTTCCCCTAAGTCTGTTTTTGTTTTGCTTTTTAACCTAATAGTGAACATGACTGGCTTAAGTTTCCAAGTCATTGGAGAATTGACTCACCATAATATCCCATGGTAATATTGTTTGATATCATATAGGCATAAAAGGCTGATACTATAACATTTAGAAATAAGCAGGAAAAAAAAACTGCTATTCTGACCAAACAATATTAACAAAAATCCCTTTTCTCTTACATAAGTCTAGATGTTAAATAGTATGAGTAGCACAGTTCTTCATAGAAACCAAAGAAGATGCCTCAATATCAGGTAACTAGACAACATTGTATTTGGTAACATTAGAATCAATGTTACCAAAATGAACCATACTGTTAAAGAAGAGTAACCTCAACTCTATTTGTTGGCTATTTTTTTCTCCAGCAATACCTGCTTTAATGACAGGCCCTTAAATGAGTTATTTTAAAATGTCAACTCACATACAGGTGGTCAATAAACACATGAAGAGATGCTTAACATTGCTCATTATTCAGTTCAGTTCAGTTGCTCAGTCGACTCTTTGCGACCCCATGCATCACGGCATGCCAGGCCTCCCTGACCATCACCAACTCCCAGAGTTTATGCAAACTCATGTCCATCGAGCCGGTGATGCCATCCGGCCATCTCATTCTCTGTCATCCCCTTCTCCTCCTGCCCTCAATCCCTCCTAGCATCAGAGTTTCTTCCAATGAGTCAACTCTTTGCATGAGGTGGCCAAAGTATTGGAGTTTCAGCTTTAGCATCAGTCCTTAGAGAAATGCAAATCAAACCTGCAGTGAGGCATGACATCACACCAATCAGAATGGCCATCATCAAAAAATATATAAATAATAAGTGCTGGAGAGGATGGAGAAGGGAAACCTCTTGCACTGTTAGTGGGAATGTAAACTGATATAGCCATTATGAAAACAGTATGGAGATTCCTTTAAAAACTAGGAATAAATCTACCATATGTCCCAGCAATCCCACTACTCAGCACATACACTGAGAAAAACCACAATTCTGAAAGACACATGTACCCCAAAGTTCACTGAAGCAATATTTACAATAGCCAGGACATGGAAGCAACCTAGACGCCATCAACAGATGAATGGATAAAGAAGTTGTGGTACATTTATACAATGGAATATTACTCAGCCATAAAAAGGAATGAATTTGAGTCAGTGGTAGTGAGGTAGATGAACCTAGCGCCTCTTAAACAGTGAAGTCAGAAAAAGAAAACAAGTATTGTGTATTAAGCCATATATATGGAGTCAAGAAAAATGGTTACTGATGAACCTAGCAGAGAATGGACTTGTGAACACAGTAGGGAAGCTGAGGATGGGACAAACTGAGAAAGTAGCAATGACATATACACACTATCATGTGTAAAATAGCTACTTAGAAGTTGCTAAATAACACAGGGAGCTCAGCCTGGTGCTCAGTGATGACCTACAGGGATTGGACGGGGGGAGTAGAGGAGGCTCAGGAGGGAAGGGATATATATACGACTGATTAGTGTTGTAGAGCAGCGTGCACGCTCAGCCCTGTCTGATTCCTTGCAACCACATGGACCATCTGTCCATGGGATATTCCAGGCAAGAAGACTGGAGTGGGTTGCCATTTCCTTCTCCAGGGGATCTTCCTTGACCAGGGACTGAACCCACGCTTCCCTAATAGCTCAGCTGGTAAGGTATCCGCCACAATGCAAGAGACCCCGGTCTGATACCTGGGTTGGAAAGATCCCCTGGAGAAGGGATAGGCTACCCACTCGAGTTTTCTTGTGCTTCCCTTGTGGCTCAGCTGGTAAAGAATCACCTGCAATGGGGGAGTTCAGTTCAGTTCAGTTGCTCAGCCGTGTCTGACTCATTGTGACCCCAAGAACAGCAGCACGCCAGGCTTCTCTCTCCATCACCAACTTTTGAAGTCTACCCAAACCCACGTCCCTTTAGTCGGTGATGCCATCCAACCATCTCATCCTCTGTTATCCCCTTCTCCTCTTGCCCTCAATCTTTCCCAGCATCAGGGTCTTTTCCAATGAGTCAGCTCTTCACATCAAGTGGCCAAAGTTTTGGAGTTTCAGCTTCAATATCAGTCCTTCCAATGAACACCCAGGACTGATCTGCTTTAGGATGGACTGGCTGGATCTCCTTGCAGTCCAAGGTACTCTCAAAAGTCTTCTCCAACACCACAATTCAAAAGCAATGAAGGAGACCTGGGTTCAGTCCCTGGGTTGGGAAGATCCCCTGGAGAAGGGAAAGGCTATCCACTCCAGTATTCTGGCCTGGAGTATTCCATGGAGTCCATGGAGTGGGCAAAGAGTCAGACACAACTGAGCAACTTTCACATTTCACACTCCTGCATTAGCAGGCAGATACTGAGCAATCAGGGAAGCCCCACTGTACAGCAGAAACCAACACAAAATTGGAAAGAAATTTTTCACCAATTAAAAAAAATTTTTTTTAGGAACAAAATTTACTAACAAATTGGAAAAAGAAATTTTTAAAAATGTCAACTCTGTATCTGAAATCAACTTTTTGTACTATAAACGGTAATTATAAGTCCATTAAGGAAATAGAAAAAATAGAATTTTTACTTTTCCCTTTCCAGGGATATGATAAACCAGCTTATTTAGACAAAATTTTCTGTTTGAAAAGCTAAAAGGTTGACGGACTTCTTAAAAGCACTGAAGGGCAAACGAAGCGGTCAGGAAGTCAGTCACTCAAAGAAAATGAGAAAAATGATCCAAAATAAAGTTTGTCAGACTAGGATTTTTAAAAACAGCATACTATGCTCTTGAGAAATCTGTATGCAGGTCAGGAAGCAACAGTTAGAACTGGACATGGAACAACAGACTGGTTCCAAATAGGAAAAGGAGTACGTCAAGGCTGTATATTGTCACCATGCTTGTTTAACTTATATGCAGAGTACATCATGAGAAACGCTGGACTGGAAGAAGCACAAGCTGGAATCAAGATTGCCGGGAGAAATATAAATAACCTTACATATGCAGATGACACCACCCTTATGGCAGAAAGTGAAGAGGAGCTAAAAAGTCTCTTGATGAAAGTGAAAGTGGAGAGTGAAAAAGTTGGCTTAAAGCTCAACATTCAGAAAACGAAGATCATGGCATCCGGTCCCATCACTTCATGGGAAATAGATGGGGAAACAGTGGAATCTGGGATTTCTTTGGAAGGAATGATGCTAAAGCTGAAACTCCAGTACTTTGGCCACCTCATGCGAAGAGCTGACTCATTGGAAAAGACTCTGATGCTGGGAGGGATTGGGGATAGGAGGAGAAGAGGATGACAGAGCATGAGATGGCTGGATGGCATCACTGACTAGACGGACGTGAATCTGAGTGAACTCTGTGAGTTGGTGATGGACAGGGAGGCCTGGCGTGCTGCGATTCATGGGGTCGCAGAGTCGGACATGACTGAGTGACTGAACTGAACTGATGCTATTTTGAAAACATCTATTTAAAAACTAATGTGGATATAATACTGGATGAAATACTTTTAAGGCAAAAAAAATATTAGTGACAGTCACTTTGTAAAAATAAAATCACCTAGAAAGCAATTTTAAATTTGTATGTACCTCAAAAGTAGAACTGACAAACATTTTTAAAAAGTAGACAAATCCACAATCACTGTCAGATTTGAACATATGTGTCTCAATAACTGATAGGAAAAAGCACAGAGAATAATTAAGGATATAGCAGATTTGAAGAAACTCAATCTAATTGTATATTGTAGAATACTGCACCCAACAACTGCATAATACGTATTCTTTTTGAGCCCACACGTAACATAAACTAGTTAGATGATATATTGGTGCATGAAACATATCTTAACAAATTTCAAAGTACTAAAATCAGATCATGTTTACTTATTCCATATATCATGTGCAGTTGTATGCTAATTGTATCTCAATAAAGTTATAAAAATTAATTTTATATAAAATGGTATAATCACTACATATTATGTACAGTGAGGTATCAAGAAGAAAATTACATCTTCCTTAACCAGTTCAGAGTAGGGAGCATACCATAATTTATACAATAAAATAATTCACATTTTAGTTTGTAATACACATATCAAAAAACTAATTTTTGAATAGATGTCACTAATAAAACTTCTAGTTCTGAAATTTTTTGAATGAGAAGTATAACGGGGGAAACATCAAGCTAGAAAAATCATCGAAAGGAAATCATCAAGCAAGGAAAAACCATCAAAATGATTACAATATTACAAGTTTTCTTGCAGCCTCACAGTCATTTTGATTCACAAAGCCGTCTTCCCTGGTTCAGTTCTATTATAGTGAAGAGTCCTAGATTAAAAAACAAAACCTCCATGTCCAGGAGATGTTGTATATTAACACAATTCAGTTGAACATGTCAAAAAAATAAACAAGTTACTATAACCTACTTCCATAACAGGAAATTACTTAACACAAATCCAAGCAGCAGTATTTTTTCCTTTTTTCAATTACAAAAAAAATGGTATGTTAGATAAAATTTAGGGGGAAAACCCATCCATACTTTTCCATATTTCCCCATCCCAACACAAGCAGTTTTATTTGGGAATTACTACTTTCCAATTTATTCATATACATATATATTTTTTCACATTAGCTATGAGTGTACAAATTTTTGTCTTTGTACTTAAACTTTGTTCAAGATATTCAATGTTTCTACAGTTATACCTTTTAAAAAGGCTACATAGTAATCCCACTGATGTGTTATCATTTGAGTTGGGTATTTATATTAGGCACTGAAACTACATCTGGGTTACTCCATGGTTCCCTGTTATACTTACTGTCACACCTGTGTAGATCTTTTACAGTTTATTCTTCTCTCAAACTGTTTTCTTAGTATAAATTATCCAATATTGGGAATCAGTGGGTATAAACATTTTTCTGGCTCCTAAAACGTATTACTATAGTGCTTTTCCAAAAGGCAGAAATCTAAGTACAAGGTTGCTAGTAGTACATATAGGTATCTACTTCATAACAACCATACTAGAAGTGAGTGTTAACTTTAAGTAAATACATTTTAAATTCAATTAAAAATTTACCCCAGGACAATCCTTCAGTAATTTATAGACTTTGGAGGATCATTCACTTTCTGTCTGTTGCTTCAGGAATTATTTCTTCATTGACGTTTACTAATGTCCGATCACAAAACCATTTTATATCTCTTTTTTAAGCTCTTGAGTTCTGCTTAAACGTTCTTAAACTGTTATATGGAAAAGGCAATAACTCCATTAATAGAAACCAGCTTAATTTAGAATTAAACTATGAATCAAACAGTGTTGATAAGGAAACCAAATTACACAATGGCAAATAAATACCTAGAGCTTCCCAAGTGGCTTAGTGATAAAGAATCTGCCTGCAATGCAAATTTATCTTATAAAATATAATTATTGAATATTTTTATCTTTTATTAAGTTATAAAAATAATAATTTATTGTAAAATAGTACAGAAATATACACTATCACTTGTGATAAATTTAATGATCTCCATAACTGATAGAAATTCTGCAAAAATTTTGGCAGAATGTTAAGTCTTAAGACAAACTGCCGTGTACCTTATAAAATGTCCCACTCAAAACAACCAAAGTGTATTTGTTTGACATATGTACTGAGTTTCTCTGTTCAAGTGGTAGTTGGTATCCAAGTTGGATGCTACACAATTAGCATCCAACTAATTCACTTCGAAGTGTAAGAAATATTTATTTCTGGGCCCCACTTTTCACTGATTCTGATGAATTAGTATTGGATGAGGCACAGGTGTTGGTACTTTTTCTTTTATAAATCTTCCAGGTGATTTTAGGGCTTCTCTGGTGGCTCAGCGGTAAAGAATCCACCTGCAGTGCAGGAGACATGGGTTGTATCCTCGGGTTAGGAAGATCCCCTGGAGAAGAAGATGGCAGCCCACTCCAGTATTCTTTTCTGGGAAATCTCATAGATAGAGGAGCCTGGCTGGTATGGGGATGCAAAAGAGTCAGACAAGACTTAGTGACTAAACAGTAACAACAAAGTAAATACTTAATTGATGAGCTCTGAAGCAAGCCCACCATTCCCCTGCTGCTGCTGCTGCTGTTGCTGCTGCTAAGTCGCTTCAGTTGTGTCTGATTCTGTGAGACCCCGTAGACGGCAGCCCACCAGGCTCCCCTGTCCCTGAGATTCTCCAGGCAAGAACACTGGAGTGGGTTGCCATTTCCTTCTCCAATGCATGAGAGTGAAAAGTGAAAGTGAAGTCATTCAGTCAAGTCTGACTCTTCTCAACCCCATGGACTGCAGCCTACCAGGCTCCTCTACCCATGGGATTTTCCAGGCAAGAGTACTGGAGTGGGGTTCCATTGCCTTATCCAACCATTCCCCTAGTCTCATTCTTTTCTTAACTGACTCATTTAGGTTCATGAACATATTGTTGCAAAAGTCTTAAATTTAAACTGACCAACCCTCACTCAATTCTGTAGTCCCTTCAAAGCACCTTGGAGCCCCTGTCTTGTAACTGCCAAAAAGTGTTGAGTTTTTTCCTCAATGCCTTGCTCTGTGCCATTGAAAAAGCTATTCTGAAGGTCATATTCTTTAGTTGTTAAGTTGAATAGTTATTCTCAGACACAACTTGAGACCTCTATGCAACATTCATTACCACATCTCCTACCTTTCTCACCTGTTTCCTACCTTTCTCACCTGTTTCCTACCATTTCCAGTCTGCTCTCAGCAATATTTCTCTTCAAAACCTTTTTCCTTTGGGTATATCAACTATTTATACAAGTTAATTGTAGATGGATCCCAAATCTGTAACTCCAAGCTTCCTTCAAAGGACCAGATATGTATTTCCAACTTCTTGGACTCTCTACTTTTAGATACTCTGTAGGCAAACCCAGCTTAAAAAATCAAAAGTCAATTCCTCCATTAGTGTACCCTACTAATGGCACTCTCACAGTTACTCTCATTTAGGCTTGAGATCTTGTTTTCATCTCTGATGCCCTTGTTCTTTTCCTCTACCCCAGTTTGTTAGATTCCACACGGAGAATGCTTTTTTTATCTCATTTTCTGAATCCCACCGCCACCTCCTTACCTCCTGTTTCTACTATTATAAAAACTTCCTTGATATTTCCAAATTTATTCTTCAATAATTCCTATTACATCATTGCCGTTTCAGTCTTCTTAAAGGACAACTTTGATTACATCACTTCTCTGTATATAAACTTTTAATGGTTTCCATATGCCTACCAAATTATGCATAGATTTCTTAATCTAAAATTTCAGATGAAGGGTAGCTATCCCCAAATAACCTTTCTGGCTATCTCATTACTTTCCTATGCTCCAGGGAAAATGAAGACACTCAATTTTCTCAACACATGCCTTGCTATCTCTCTGTTCCCTGAACACATACATTGCTTTTCCTTTACCCGACTTTTTAAATTTTCCTTTCTCATCAAACAACCTCTGCCCTTTAAAACTCTTTGGGAAAGCTACCTATTAACCAATTAAAACATTATTGTTTTATTAAGAATATAAAATACACTGAACAAAAATACTCTCTTACTTCCATATAACTGTTATGGAATCTACTGTATTTTATCTTGAATTTTAGTTAGTTATGTGCTATGCTTTTATTCAAATTAGATGGAAAATATTTTGAAGGTAAAAATGACATCTTACAGTTTTTTACCCAATACTTTCACTAGCTGTTCTCATTTGATACCAAATTTCATGCTGCAATTTCATACATATTTAGTATGAGCCAAGGCCATACAGCTATATAGGGACTTGAACATAGCTGTAGTTCATGAGTGTTGGCTATTACTAACATAATAACCAGTAACGCTGAAGAAGCTGAATGGTTTTATGAAGACCTCAAGACCTTTTAGAACACCCAAAAAAGATGTCCTTAGGGGACTGGAATGCAAAAGTAGGAAGTCAAGAAACACCTGGAGTAACAGACAAATTTGGCCTTGGAATGCGGAATGAAGCAGGGCAAAGACTAATCGAGTTTTGCCAAGAAAATGCACTGGTCACAGCAAACACCCTCTTGCAACAACACAAGAGAAGACTCTACACATGGACATCACCAGATGGTCAACACCAAAATCAGACTGATTATATTCTATGCAGCCAAAGATGGAGAAGCTCTATACAGTTAACAAAAACAAGACCAGGAGCTGACTGTGGCTCAGATCATGAACTCCTTATTACCAAATTCAGACTTAAATTGATGAAAGTAGGGAAAACCACTAGACCATTCAGGTATGACCTAAATCAAATCCCTTATGATTATACAGTGGAAGTGAGAAATAGATTTAAGGGCCTAGATCTGATAGACAGAGTTCCTGATGAACTATGGAATGAGGTTCGTGACATTGTACAGGAGACAGGGATCAAGACCATCCCCATGGAAAAGAAATGCAAAAAAGCAAAATGGCTGTCTGGAGAAGCCTTACAAATAGCACTGAAAAGAAGAGAGGCGAAAAGCAAAGGAGAAAAGAAAAGATATAAGCATCTGAATGCAGAGTTCCAAAGAATAGCAAGAAGAGATAAGAAAGCCTTCTTCAGCAATCAATGCAAAGAGATAGAGGAAAACAACAGAATGGGAAAGACTAGAGATCTCTTCAAGAGAATTGGAGATACCAAGGGAACATTTCATGCAAAGATGGGCTCGATAAAGGATAGAAATGGTATGGACCTAACAGAAGCAGAAGATATTAAGAAGAGGTGGCAAGAATACACAGAAGAACTGTACAGAAAAGATCTTCACGACCCAGATAATCATGAGGATGTGATCACTAATCTAGAGCCAGACATCTTGGAATGTGAAGTCAAGTGGGCCTTAGAAAGCATCACTAAGAACAAAGCTAGTGGAGGTGATGGAATTCCCGTTGAGCTGTTTCAAATCCTGGAAGATGATGCTGTGAAAGTGCTGCACTCAATATGCCAGCAAATTTGGAAAACTCAGCAGTGGCCACAGGACTGGAAAAGGTCAGTTTTCATTCCAATTCCAAAGAAAGGCAATGCCAAAGAATGCTCAAACTACCGCACAATTGCACTCATCTCACACGCTAGTAAAGTAATGCTCAAAATTCTCCAAGCCAGGCTTCAGCAATATGTGAACCGTGAACTCCCTGATGTTCAAGCTGGTTTTAGAACAGGCAGAGGAACCAGAGATCAAATTGCCAACATCCGCTGGATCATGGAAAAAGCAAGAGAGTTCCAGAAAAACATCTATTTCTGCTTTATTGACTATGCCAAAGCCTTTGACTGTGTGGATCACAATAAACTGTGGAAAATTCTGAAAGAGATGGGAATACCAGACCACCTAACCTGCCTCTTGAGAAATCTGTATGCAGGTCAGGAAGCAACAGTTAGAACTGCACATGGAACAACAGACTGGTTCCAAATAGGAAAAGGAGTACGTCAAGGCTGTATATTGTCTCCCTGCTTATTTAACTTATATGCAGAGTACATCATGAGAAACGCTGGACTGGAAGAAACACAAGCTGGAATCAAGATTGCCGGGAGAAATATCAATAACCTCAGATATGCTGATGACACCACCCTTATGGCAGAAAGTGAGGAGGAGCTAAAAAGCCTCTTGATGAAAGTGAAGGAGGAGAGCGAAAAAGTTGGCTTAAAGCTCAACATTCAGAAAACGAAGATCATGGCATCCGGTCCCATCACTTCATGGGAAATAGATGGGGAAACAGTGGAAACAGTGTCAGACTTTATTTTTTTGGGCTCCAAAATCACTGCAGATGGTGACTGCAGCCATGAAATTAAAAGACGCTTACTCCTTGGAAGAAAAGTTATGACCAACCTGGATAGTATATTCAAAAGCAGAGACATTACTTTGCCGACTAAGGTCTGCCTAGTCAAGGCTATGGTTTTTCCTGTGGTCATGTATGGATGTGAAAGTTGGACTGTGAAGAAAGCTGAGCGCCGAAGAATCGATGCTTTTGAACTGTGGTGTTGGAGAAGACTCTTGAGAGTCCCTTGGACTGCAAGGAGATCCAACCAGTCCATTCTGAAGGAGATCAACCCTGGGATTTCTTTGGAAGGAATGATGCTAAAGCTGAAACTCCAGTACTTTGGCCACTTCATGTGAAGAGCTGACTCATTGGAAAAGACTCTGGTGCTGGGAGGGATTGGGGATAGGAGGAGAAGGGGACGACCAAGGATGAGATGGATGGATGGCATCATGGACTCAATGGACATGAGTCTGAGTGAACTCCGGGAGATGGTGATGAACAGGGAGGCCTGGCGTGCTGTGATTCATGGGGTCGCAAAGAGTTGGACACGACTGAGCAACTGAACTGAACATACTATAGAAAATGTAAAAAACCCCATAGAAGATATCTAAAATATTTAAAATAATAACATGTATTTTCTTCTGTACCCCAATAGCAATTTGAATATATCATTATTTACTGGAATATTTAATGAATATTTCTCTATATTTCTATTTTCTTCCAATTCATTGTGGACATATTTACATTTATAGTACTTAGCACAGTGCCTAGCACATAGTAAGCTATCAATAATTTCACTGAACATTCAGGAAACAGAAAAGAATGTGAGGAATGGTATTTAATAACACAGAATGCCTGAGAAATGAAACAGAAGAATTCATTAACCGATCACTGACTGTCTTTTCTATCTCTTACTAGATAAAGCTTTCTCTGTTGAGACACTGGCCTGGAAGTAATAGATTATCCATAGGAGTGGATACATAAATCAAGGGAAAAAAATTCAGGGGAAAAAACAAAGTCATGAATGCAGTACTCCTGAGAATATTCAAGGCAAAAGAGAATAATCAATGAAATTTTCTATGTGCCTAGGTGATTTTAAATTATACACATACTAGCTGTCGTCATTTAGTCACCAAGTCATGTTCGACTCTTTGCAAATCCATGGATGGTAGCCAGGCTCCTCTGACCATGGAATCTTCCAGGTAAGAATACTGGAGTGGTTGCCATTTCTTTCTCCAGGGCATCTTCCTAACCCAGGGACTGAACCCGCATCTCTTGCATTGCAGGAGGATTCTTTATTGTTGAGCCACTGGTGAAGCCTGATATTCACACTAGTAGAAAACAGCATATTTATTGAAATATGTGCCAGGCACTGTGCTAGATGTTAGATAATGTACCAAACGGATAGTGTACAGGTAGATAATCAAAAGCAGATGATAATATGACGGGCGCTGGTAATTCAATTATAATCGAAACTATTCAAGTTCTATTGAATAGCTTGTTTATACAAGTCAACATGAGAAATTTGATTTTGTTCATCACTGGGTAGAAAAGTATGGTATCATGGATTACCAAACATAATTAATTAATTAGGTTCTGATGGTACATACTCTTAAAGGTAAATTAGAAGGAAATTATCTTTAAAATCTTTACTACTTTATCAATTAATTAAACAAATAATTATTTAACATCTACTTTCTACCACATAGAGAACTAAACATTGAGAATAGTAAGTCACAGTTCTTTGCAAGGTTCATGTAACCTGATGGAGGAAGCAAGACATACAAGTAATGATGACATAAAGTACTTTCCTGAAGACTGTCATGAAGGAATCTTTTTTATAATGCTGGTTTTGGAGGCCAGTACCAGTATTTACGACTTTATCTTTGTTATAAAACAAAAAAACTCTCTGTATTTTATTGAATCATATTTGTATTTCACTGACTACACTAAAAAAAATTCAATGCCATAAACTACTAATTGATTATACCAATGAAAAGTCTATCTTCACTGCCCCCAGCCAACACCCTTCCTAGTCTCAGTGTGTCACATTTTGGTCCTCAAGTCAGACTATTCTTTACTAATATTTCTGCCCAGATTTTGCTGCTTCTGCCTGGGATGCTTCTCAAAAAATTTACAGAAAAGGGATCCACCCTCCAAAAACCATCTCATGCAAGTTTTCTCAATTTCCAAACAATGTGAAATCATACTCTAATATGTATGGTAATTATTTTTGGTAATCATTCCTACCCCCATCTTCTGTTTTGCCTGAACATAGGCCATTTGGCAATATATTGTATGTCCTATAAGGTTCAGGATGGACAAAGTGCTAAGTAAGTATTCAGTGAGCTGAAATCCAAGTAACTGATTGTGCTATGAACAAAAACCACACTTTCACATTGTTTCTGAAATTTAAAAAACCAAACATATTAATGGAAGAGTAAATTACTTTTATTGACTGATGAAAAACTAAAGTGATAAGAAGTATGAATAGTATACAATAATCAGTGAGTTCTCCTGGAATTCTATTTTTATTCTTTTCACTTTAAGCCAAAAGGACATAAAATTATAGACTGTTAGTAAGCTAATCATTTTAAATTTCTTCAACAAAAACTGCATAGTTCAGCAGTTGCACAGCATTAAATATATACATTTCTGCAAAACCCTGAAAGTTTTCCTTTTGTGTTGACCTCAAAGGCTAATGGAATCACCTACACTGGTCGGATTCAGAGTTTCTTTTCCCTTTTCTGCCACCCTGCAAAAAGAAATAGGGTAAATTATTTAGAAAGTAACAGTTTGGAGGGAATTTTCCTTTTAAGAATAAATGAGATCAAAGGCATTTTTTACTATGAAAAGGAAGGAACTTCTTTTTGAGTTTGTTGCAAATTTGAATTAACATACAACTATTTTTACATGGCTTTTATCAATGGTTAAAGTAGGTTGTAGAAAACAGCTATCTATTTGAATTAGTCTGGATTTACTATGATTACCAGTATCTTATTTTTTAGAGTTCATGTGCACTGTCCCAGATCTTTTTAAAAAATAAAAATTTTGATCAGTGCTAAAATAAGCAACTTGCTCCATATGATCAGTAAATTTGGGGAATTGCTTCCTTACCCCTTTGGGTAATTCAGTTTCCAATTCAAGTATTGTATAGTTCTGTTCATATAAGACAGCATTAGAAATCTGATTTTGTTCTAGCTTAAAAGAAAGTAATTTTTCATTAATTACTTTTAATGTAACATTTTCTGCCATACTCTGATTCAAAAAGCAAATGCTTATTTTAAAAATATGAAAAGCACAAAGGAACCAAAAAGAAAATTTAATCATCCATAACTATTCTACCCTCCATTTTAACCATAAATAACGGTTTGATGGGGGCTTCCCTGGTAGCTCAGTCAGTAAAGAATCTGCCTGAATGTGGGAGATCTGGGTTTGATCCCTGGGTTGGGAAGACCCCCTAGAGAAGGGAATGGCTACCCACTCTAGTATTCTTGCCTGGAGAATTCCATGAACAGAGGAGCCTGACAGGCTACAGTCCATGGGCTCACAAAGAATCAGACATGACTGAGTGACTAACACTATAAGGTATTTATAATAATTTAATAATTTTTCATTTTTATAAACTATGACAAAGGTACCTAAACTAAAATCACTAGAATCACCTAAGCAGTAATATTTTTAAAATTCTGATGCCCAGACTTTGTCCCAATCTATTTATTTATGATAATTAGGAGTGGGCTGAACAATCTGTAATTCAAAAAGTTCCCAAGAGATTCTGATGATCAGCCGAATTTGGGAATGACTTGCCTGTGAAAGTACATTTCTCAGAGTGGTGGTTATATGAGGGGCACAAGGAACCCAGACCCATTTAATAATGTTGGCAGCTTCTCTTTGTTCCATCCTTTTTCTGCCTATAACTTCCCTCTCAGAGTTCAAAAACATATCTATACCAACCTTCTTTTTTAAAAAAAAATCAAATAAAGAATGCTATTATTCACTCCTGAACAAATAAACGTTTTGAAAAGATTTATCCAGAGGAAAAATATCTGAAGAGGTTATGTAAAACTTGAGATGTATAATGACAGGTATTAAAAACAATATTTATTTCCTGACAGCAGGGAAATAAAAAATAAAGTTACTAAAAAACTTTCTACAAGGTAGATACTCACTATACATATTTATCAATGTTATACAGCTTAAAACTCTTACTTCGCTTCTAAACAAGAGTTTTTTAAAAATAATAATAATTCAACAATCCTTTTCAGAGCTTCCCAGACAAAGGGAATCTTCCTTCCTGGACTGATAAGATGTCAAAAGCTGGAGCTAACCAACTTTTATGTTCTCTAGTCCACCAGTAGTGGCTTTCAAACTTTTTTGACTATGACTCCACACTAATTAACTCATTTTATATCATGACATAGACGCACATACATATGTATACACAAATATGTATGTGTTTGTATTTATTCACACATGTACACATATACTGAAAGAAAGCCATGACATTATTTATGGCTTCATCCAGAAAAAAATACTCAATGTCAGTTTGTAAATGCAGAAGAAATGATAGAATTAGAAAAATCACTCTTTTGTAACTACCAAAATAATAACTGTTACAAATATCATCAATGGATGCTAAAACCATTGAGTAAAAAGAAAAGAATATTCACACAATCTCAAACTATAATATCACATATTATTTATTGATTACAAAGGGGGAAGATATCTTTATCATAAGATATCTAAAAGATATTGCTGTAACCACATGATCAAACTTACAATGTAATGGGATAAACATCATTATATACCTTCCCTCAATAGTATGCACTGGGACATACACCACATCATCTGTGTAGCACCAAAGACCATGTTGAATTACTTTAGTTATTGCTGTATATACCAATTTCTAGAATTAACATTTTCTAGTATGTAAACTATATATAACCAATAACAAATTTGGTGAGTAAACTGTGGCCTAAGAATAAAACCGTATATTTATCCTCACATGTATATATCTATTCTAAATGTATTATTTGTGATGAAAACACTTATAAAAGCATACCTGATATTTGGCTAATTCTGCTTGTAACACTTTCACTTTAGATCTTTCTTGTTCTAATGCAGCATGAAGTGAAGTTACCTATAACCAAATATTCAATTAAAAGAGACTTTTTTGATCAATACTCTTTATTTCTTAACACTTATTTGCAATGATGATTTTTGACTACTAGATTAAGGAGCATCAGAAGAGAACCTCTCTCCCCACATACAATTTCAATTAGGCATTTTGCTCAGTTATATATTATAAAGATAGGCAGGACAAGTTCACTGTTCTAAGACCACAGGATAAGGATGAGAAAGGGAGAAAATCAAGTGCATGAACATGGTAAATTCTATCTGCTCTTTCTGTCTTTATATGCATAGTCCACATCAACTAAAATAGAACCTTATCTTCCCCTATTCTTTAGGACATATATACCTCTCTTAGAACAGTAAACAGAATCTTCATTCATTTGCTATAGCACGGCACAGTGATAATGAAGTATGGTTTAAAACATTTTTTTGCAGTACTGAAGGGCTGTCTTTTTGTTTAGTCAAGTTTCCTAATTCAGGACAAAAGAATAAATAGTTTTCCTTACCTGTATTGTTAGCTCATTCTTGATACTTTGTGATTCATCAACTTGAAGAAGTATTTCTGCTTTATCTTTCACTGACAAAAAAGGAAAAACAGCAGTATAATCTTTTCAGTCACTCAGATACTTTAACAATACTTTTGGTGAACTAAGACAGCAGTACAGTCACGCAAAGATTAAATTGTCCTCATACTTAATGACTGTATTCCTCAACCTATATGTATCTCTTTATTTCCACTGGTAAATTCTGATCATTATCATCACCACAGCAGTTTTCATTGGAAAATTTATATTTTCTGTGGTGGTAAAATATTAATTGTACAGCTATGATAAAAGATTTTTTCCATCTATACTAAAAAGGATAAGGACAGAGTAAATAAAACATTTCACATAGAGAAAAAAAACTTTAAATACCTAGACTAGTCAAAGATTTAAAAAACATACTGTGTTTTTTTGTTGTTGTTAAAATTGTCAATTGTGCATACTCTAAGGCCCACAAAAATTATTTTCATCTGACTTTTCATACCATTAAAGTGAAGTGAGTGAAGTCACTCAGTCGTGTCCGACTCTTTGCAACCCCGTGGACTGTAGCCTACCAGGCTCCTCCATCCATGGGATTCTCCAGGCAAGAATACTGGAGTGGGTTGCCATTTCCTTCTCCAGGGGATCTTCCTAACCCAGGGATTGAACCTGGGTCTCCCGCATTGCAGGCAGACGCTTTAACCACTGAGCCACCAGGGAAGCCCAAATTATACCATTAAAGCACTATCAAATAAATGTAGCTCATAACAGCACAGTTAATCATGTCATCTATAGTTTCAGAACTATTCACTTGTCTAAAGGTTTTTCCCTCTTTAGGAAAGCAAGAAATCTCTATCACCACAGCTCTTCCAGTGTAACACTGTCATTCAAATTTTTCCCAGTTTGATATGCACTAAGGTGAGATGCTGTATCTCTCAAGACTCAAACTGGGAACTTTTACAAATTATACTTTCTACTCCTTCATCCTCAGAATTAAGCGCACTCATTGAGAAATAAGTGATTTTTAACAATTATGTCATATTTTAACTACAGTTTTTCTGTAATGCTTTTTTGTGTTTCAAAGAGACTGATACAGAGAACAACTTGAACATAACAGGAACTGTATACTTGTTTTAAGCACAATTTCATGAACACAGAAAACTGCAGCCATGCACACACCTGAAATTAATTATGAGCTATTTCAGTTCACTATGTCAAGAACTGCACCTACTTTCCATCATTCCATCACTTAATAGTAACAAACACAAGCTGCAACCCTTCTGAAACCAACTTCTACAGCAAACTTTAGATTGTCTTCAAAGTAAAGTGCCATATTTATTATAGTACTTATGTGTTTAACCATTTTAACATGAATAAAACTGTTACCTTTTTAATTAAGTTCCCAATTTTTTTCATGTGTCACTGATGAAACCTTTAAATGTTGTATGCTAATTCCATTTTCTCTATAAATTCTGTGGTCTTTAACTGTATATGACTTTGTAAAGGTTAGTGATTTTTAGGGATATTGTATTATAATAGAACTGACTATATTTACATTTATATTATAAATGCTAATGTCTGTATACTCTAATGTACTGTATTTTTCATGTAATAGTTCTATATAAAATTATTCTACTTGGACAACTTATAATATGGAGTATGGACACTGATATTACTTATGGTAGCCATTTTAGTCTATTTCTGAGAGTAAGTTTTTATCAGTTAACTTTCTCACTTTTCACAACTATTTCCCTATGGAATATTACTTTATTTTTACATATTTAAAAATCATACATCCAGTATTCAATGATATCCTTAATTTCTTCAATTAGAAATGTATCTTGTAAACATTATTTTATTTTCATAACGTTATTCATTAAATGATCCACATGGAGCTCAGTGACATGCATAAATCTAAATTCATCTCAGGATGTTGATATCTAACTGTTCAAATAATTCCCATTATTATTTACCTTCTATTTTATCATAGTTAAGCTGTGTAACAGTTAAGTTACATTAGAAAAATAGTAAAATTGTAAAAAATGTCTGACTCTACTTTAAGACTATGTATTCTATTCAATTGGACAGGATTTCTGGTTTTTACTTATATTGTTTTAATAACTGCTATTTAATATAGTTTAAATTTTGGTTGGACAATTCCACTCCCAATATCTTCATATCTGAAACAATTTTAGGTATCTTGTTTACTTATCTTTTAAGGTGTGCTTCATAAATTCTTAATTTCTTAAGTGCTATAGAGTACTCACAGGAGCTATATTTGGGATTTCATTAACATTTGTAAACTAGGGAAATTGTTATACTTAATTTCATCTATATAAAATATTTTCTCATCTATTCATGTCTTTATGTCTTATATGGTTCATCATTTTCTTTTACAAATTTAATACACACTTATTCTTAATGTAAATTTTTCACAGAGCTTTCAAGATCAATGCTATTTGGTATAAATATTCAGATAAATTAACACAGCTGATTTGGGGAGTTTCATATAACATCAACTTTACTAATGTTATTATCTCTAGTCATTTTTGATTGAGTTCCTTGGCTTCCTACTGGTGATCTATAGGCAAAAGTTTAGAATGGCCACTCAAGTATGAAGAGTCGGGGCAGGGAGACAGGGGAGAAGGAAAAGCTGAAATGATGATAGGCCTTCTCCTCTATTAATAAAAAGAATCTTAAGAAAATGTTATTCCTGTTTCCCTCTAAATGTAGTCCAATAATTTATAAGAATTGAAATTTCAAGAGTTTCTTACCTCAATAGTTGTAAACTTGTATAATACTAAGGTGCTGTAAGAGAGACTTGTAATCATAAAATTATCAAAAACAATCCAGTTTGTACCACTTTGGGAAAACTTTTTATTTTGTTGAGTTAATAAATCATAAATCTTGGAAAGTTATCTTCAAATATTTTTAAGATTAATTCTAAAAACAGAAATCACTTACTTTCACCTTCCTGAAGCATTTTCAATAACTGTGCATTTCTTGCCTTTACTTCTTTATACTTTGCCTAATAATCAAATAAAAAGATTTAATTTTTTAGAAAGTATATGATGTGATAAATGCCTTATTACCAATTTATGGAACTATGAATTCTAGACTTGCTCAAAGACATAAATTAATCTGAAAGAACCAAGATGAAGGAAAATGTATTCAGAAATATTATTTAAATCCCCAGTATAATAATATATATATCAATATTATAGGTGACTGAGTAGGATAAAAGTGGAGAAAAGAGAATAAAACTAAATTTTTCTGAAGAGTCATTTTTCCTCCTTGAATAAAATCCTTACACAATTCAAAATAATTACACGAAAACAAAAAGAAAAATGATGCACAGTTCTATACAGTACTATACTAGAACTCTGTTCTTTTCTATAAATGCCACTGTTCAATATGTAACTACTAGAAACGTAGCCAGTGTTACTGAGAAAATGACTTTTAATTTTTTATAATTTTATTAAATTTTTAATTTATTTAACCTTTACTTATACAATTTAAAATTTTTATTTTTATTTAAAATTCATGTAGCATATTAATTTTATACCACGTGTAGTGGTTACTGTACAGTACAGCTCTATATTTGATCAGTTAAGCCTTTACTAATCTTTTGTTATTTCATTAACTAAATACTGTTAAAATAATTTGGGGCTGAAATGAGTAATCCACTGAAATATCTTTCAGTTATTTTCAACCTTTAAAAAATGGCTTAATTTCTTTTCAAACTACACAAATGACACAGTTATACATTATAACTAAATTATAAACAATTTAGGAATTGTATTCCCACATTAACATCAAGATTCCAGAGAATTTTCCCCCTATATACCTTTATTCAACATATAGCACAAACTGAACTATTTATAAATATTTAATAAATTAATACATTAGAGCAAACAATATATTTAATAATTATAGAAATAGAGGAGGCCAAACAAAATAGATTAATATAAGAAACTTGTCATTTCTTCTCTCAACATGTACACAAATATGTACAGAAGTTACCAGATTCAAAAATCTTCCTTATAAAACAAATTTGATATATTTTAAGTCCAGCACATGACTTTTACTAAATATTATGTTCAGTAAGTTGGTGAGGATAAAGCAATAATGTTATTCAGTGATACTGCAGACAATACACTGAATGGAAGAAGCAAGCATAGTGAACATAAAAGATACTAGGACTTTTGGACTTTTGAGAAGCTAGGAAATGAAGGAGGGAGATAAGTCCACTGGAAACACAAAAATATAAAGGGGAAAACATATACAGTCAATTACAACTATACTCATTATGAATATAGAAATATATCTACTGGGAATATAGAACGGTATCCATTATGAAATTCTCACTCTCAGGGCTTCAATCAATGTTAATCTTATCAAACTGTTTCTTGAGCTCAAGCCTTTGTCCAAGGTTCAGATCAGTGTATATAGGGAGGTATACCTTTAGTTACTCAAGGTCTAAAGTCAGTTCATAAAGGAAAAGACTATAAATGATCAAAATAATCCATGAAAATTCTTTATACTGCTCATAAAAATAACATAGTTTTGCAAATATAATCCTGAACAGGAAATGTATTAATATCTGAAAACCTAAAGGTATAAAATCCTAGATTGCTGGGAGAAGTATCAATAACCTCAGATATGCAGATGACACCACCCTTATGGCAGAAAGTGAAGAGGAACTAAAAAGCCTCTTGATGAAAGTGAAAAGAGGAGAGTGAAAAAGTTGGCTTAAAGCTCAACATTCAGAAAACGAAGATCATGGCATCCGGTCCCATCACTTCATGGGAAATAGATGGGGAAACAGTGGAAACAGTGTCAGACTTTATTTTGGGGGGCTCCAAAATCACTGCAGATGGTGACTGTAGCCATGAAATTAAAAGATGCTTACTCCTTGGAAGGAAAGCTGTGATCAACCTAGATAGCATAATCAAAAGCAGAGACGTTACTTTGCCAACTAAGGTCCGTCTAGTCAAGGCTATGGTTTTTCCAGTAGTTATGTATGGATGTGAGAGTTGGACTGTGAAGAAGGCTGAGCGCAGAAGAATTGATGCTTTTGAACTGTGGTGTTGTGGGGCTCCAAAATCACTGCAGATGGTGACTGTAGCCATGAAATTAAAAGATGCTTACTCCTTGGAAGGAAAGCTATGATCAACCTAGATAGCATAATCAAAAGCAGAGACGTTACTTTGCCAACTAAGGTCCGTCTAGTCAAGGCTATGGTTTTTCCAGTAGTTATGTATGGATGTGAGAGTTGGACTGTGAAGAAGGCTGAGCACAGAAGAATTGATGCTTTTGAACTGTGGTGTTGAAGAAGACTCTTGAGAGTCCCTTGGACTGCAAGGAGATCCAACCAGTACATTCTGAAGGAGATCAGCCCTGGGATTTCTTTGGAAGGAATGATGCTAAAGCTGAAACTCCAGTACTTTGGTCACCTCATGCGAAGAGTTGACTCATTGGAAAAGACTCTGATGCTGGGAGGGATTGGGAGCAGGAGGAGAAGGGGACAACAGAGGATGAGATGGCTGGATGGCATCACTGACTCGATGGACGTGAATCTGAGTGAACTCCGGGAGTTGGTGATGGACAGGGAGGCCTGGTGTGCTGTGATTCATGGGGGTCACAAAGAGTCGGACACGACTGAGCGACTGAACTGAATTGATGCAATTTATAACAAAGAACATATGGAATATAGTGTCCTCATTAGTACTTTTAACTTCATGAAAAAGAGAACACAAAGTAAATACACATATGTTGTGATTCCACAATGTCCAACACAGATGTTCAACATCCTGAACATCTATGCCCACATCCACAGCCATTTCAAACTCAACATGTCTAAACACAATCTGTTACTTCCCATTTCCCAAACCAGTTACAAATGTGTTCTTCCTCTTAACACTCAATACCTGTTAATTATGTTACCAAATTTGTCTTCAATCCAGGCCTCAGCTATGTGCATTACCTTCCACAAAACAACTCTCAGGTCACTTTCCTTCTAAAACCTTTACTGCCCTCTCCTTGTCTCAAATGCAAATATCTTCATATTTTCACCTCAACTAACATCACTCATCTCTCCTACAACTTCCTATTTTTCTAAATGTCAGCAACAATGCATTTCCTCCCATTCTCTTCCCTTTGTATGCACTGTTCAATGTGGGAAAACTATCTCTTTTTTGGGTGAAATCCTTAGCAATTTTCAATAGCAGCAGCAGATTCATTCCTGTTTCTAGAACACTCTGTCAAATCTGTCACAAATTCTGCATTGTACTGCAATTATTGACATGATTTATCTTCTCCATTAGACTATGAGCTTCTTACTAATTCACCTTTGCATTCACTGTGTCTAACTCATGGTAAATGCTCAACAAAAGCAAAATAAAATATAAATGACAAGAAAAGGGAGAAGTGGGTGAAGTCCAGGAGGGTTTTTAACAGGAATGATTCTTAAAGGCACGAGTACAAGAGGAAGGGAAATGTAAGAACCATCAGAGCTGGAACCTGACATTTTTTTCTTCATACAAGGCCCAGAAAAGCACCTGGCATATTACAGGCATTCAACAAATAATCGTTGAGTGACGAAATATTAGTTCAAAAAAAGAATGCTACTTGAGATGAATAAGAGATTTTTTTTTAAAAGCCTGAGAAAGGAGAAGGGTAATAGTTCTGTGGTTAAAATAAACTGTATAAATAACATATGTTGGTGAGGGTATGAAGATGAAGAAACTGGTAACCTTACGCATTGCTGGGGGAAAAGTAACATGGTCCAACTGCTACGGAAAAGTCTGATGGTTCCTTAAAAAGTTAAACAGAATTACTACATGAATTGAGAGAGTAGCACTGACATTATATACACTATCTTGGGTAAAACAGATAGCTAGTAGGAAGCTGTTACTTAGCATAGGGAGCACGCGTGGTGCTCTGTGATGACCAAGAAGGGTGGGATGGAGGCATGCTCAAGAGGGAGGGTATGTCTGTACACATATAGCTGATTCACACTGTTGCACAGCAGAAACTAACACAACATTGTAAAGCAATTATAATCCAATTTAAAACATTAAAAAATTTTAAAAAAGTTAAACACAGAATTACTGTATGATTCAACAATTCTGTATACCAAAACAAAGGAAAGCAAGGACTCAGATACTTGACATCAATGTTCATGGCTATATTATTCACAATAGCCAAAAGGTGGAAACAATATGAGTGTCCATCAACAGATGAATAAAAAAGAGTGGTATAAACTCACAGTGAAGAATTATTCAGCCAGAAAAATGAATGAAGTTCTGATATATAACATGGATATACATGTTGAAAACATTATGGCAAGTAAGTCAGACCACAAAAGGACATATATCATATGATTCCTCTTATATGAAGTACCTAGAACAGGCAAATTCACAGAGATTAGAGGTCAAGGACTGCAGTACAAGGAAAAATAGGGAGTTCAATGGGTACAGAGTTTCTGTTTGGAATGATGAAAATGTTCTGGAAACAGACAGTGGTGATGGTTATACAACACTTAGTGCCACTGAATTATACGCTTAAAAATGGTCAAAATGGCAATTTTAATGTTATACCTATTTTACTATGATAAAAATACATTATCATTCAGATTATAATCAATGAGCTAAAAACCTAAATAGCAGATATTATTTTTATCAAACATTAAACATATTTGCATATAATAAAAACAGAAAATGTACAGATTTATAGAATTTTTTAGTTTACAACACTAAATATATACAAACCTCCCACTGAGCAATCACATTTTTCAGCTTCTGGATTTCGGCATCTTTTCTTTCAAGTTCCAACTTTAATCTTTCAATTCTTCCATCTTTTAGAACTACTTCCTAAACAGGGAAAACATTTTAGAACTAAGACAGTTTTGTCAAGTCTGATTTACAATATCCTTTACGAAAGGTTTAACAGGAAAAAAATCCCAACTTTAATTCATTTTCTAAAGCCACCTAAACTGTTAACTACATTTCCACTTGTACTCAGTTTTACAACTGTAACTGTGGACAGTACAAGCAAATAAGATATTTATGCCTAATCTCAAACTACAAATGTAATCTAGAACAATATGAGAGCTTTGAAATATTTCCATCCTGGAATAAATATACTAAAAGTGGTTTGTGACAAGTTGTTATTAGTTTATTAAAAACCTAAAAGAACTGAAAACTTATGAGAAAAGTACAAAACAAATAATAATACAAAACCCCAAATTAGTTTTTTTTTACTATATCATCAATTAACACAGATAAGATTTAATAAGAAAAACCTTTTATCCTGACAGCAATTTTAAAAAAATCCCTAAGAATAAAATTTAGTAATTTTCAGGATCACTGAATGATAAAATATTGAAAAGGATAAAACAAAGAATGCTTGTAGATGCCAATACTAAATATTACTTTGTACATTCAATAACATTTCAATAGTCTTCTTCTTTGGAACTTAGCAAAATAGTCAAAATTTTATCTGAGAGAACACAGGATAGAAACAAAAGTTAATGCAGTAGAATCTGCCTATCAAGTAATTATATACTATACAGCAAAAATGATTAAAATAGCATGTCATGGTACCTAGGTTGACAAAGCAATGTACCCGAAAAGGAAGTCCAGAAAGAGGTTTGAGAATTTATTATAACTAACTATATGAGATGGCTGGATGGCATCACTGACTCAATGGACGTGAATCTGAGTGAACTCCGGGAGCTGGTGATGGATAGGAAGGCCTGGCGTGCTGTGATTCATGGGATCGCAAAGAGTTGGACACGACTGAGCGACAGAACTGATAATACTTTAAAGTCAGAAAAGAGGGAATCACAGAATAATGGTAGGATATGGGACAAATGGCTAACTGGGAAAAATCAAATTAAATCCCTGCCATCTTAATTTAAATGCAAAAAAAAAAAAACCACCAAAAGTCATACTTCGTAAGAATATATATTGGTTCTCTTTATCTAATGAGTAACATGGCAACATAATTTTATTCCAAAAATACTCACTGACTCTGTAAAGCAATTATCCTTCAAATAATAAATAAAACAAAATGCTCATTGAGCACCTAGCTGCTAGGTGCTGTGTATACAAGACTGAACAGAACTGAAAAGATTCTTGCCCTCATGGGATTTGTCTGGTGGAGAAGGCAGATATTACATTATGAAATGATGAAATTAGAAATGGGGTTTAAGCAATGAAGAAAAGAAACACAGTGCTATAAAGGGAATAATGTGGGTTATTCCCTAGTGGATCAGAGAAGCTTCCTCTGAGGTCCTGACACTTTAAAGATGAACCTTGAGTGACTGGGTTGAAACTGCCTAAGTAAAAAGTGGAGGGAGAGCCTTCCAGGTAGAAAGAAGAGCATGTATTAATATAAAGGCCCTGAGGCAGAAAAGAGCTAGAGTGTTTGAAGGCTAGTAAAGAGGTAAGCATGGTTGAAGCCTAGAGAAAAACATGACAGTATAATGATTTTGGGAAAAAAAAATGGATCAAAATTAGCAATATACATACTATTATAATGGCCCAGGAAACTCATTTCTAGGAATTTATCTAAATAGATAAGTGAGGCCCAGTAATCTACTTCTAGGAATTCATCTAAATAGATAAGTGAGGGGGGAGTATCTGTGAAAGTGTTCACAGAAGATCACCACAAAAAATTGGAAATCAATTTAAATGCTCAACAATAAGCATGGAAATCACCAAAAATTATGATGTTTTGTTATTGAATTTATCTAAATAGATAAGTGAGGCCCAGTAATCTACTTCTAGGAATTCATCTAAATAGATAAGTGAGGGGGGAGTATCTGTGAAAGTGTTCACAGAAGATCACCACAAAAAATTGGAAATCAATTTAAATGCTCAACAATAAGCATGGAAATCACCAAAAATTATGATGTTTTGTTATTTAGTTGTGAAGTTGTGTCCTACTCTTTTGTGAACCCATGAACTATACCCACCAGGCACCTCTGTCCATGGATTTCCCAGGCAAGAATACTGGTGTGTGTTGTTACTTTCTTCTCCAAGGGATCTTCCTGACTCAGGGATAGAACCCATGTTATCTGCATTACAGGGGGATTCTTTACCACTCCACCAGTTCAGTCCAGTCGCTCAGTCGTGTCTGACTCTTTGTGATCCCATGAACCGCGGCACACTAGGCCTCCCTGTCCATCACCAACTCCCAGAGTTCACCCAAACCCATGTCCGTTGAGTCGGTGATACCATCCAACCATCTCATCCTCTGTCGTCCCCTTCTCCTCCTGCCCCCAATCCCTCCCAGCATCAGGGTCTTCTCAAATGAGTCAGCTCTTCCCATGAGGTGACCAAAGTATTGGCATTTTGGCTTCAACATCAGTCCTTTGTCGTCCCTGTCTCCTCCTGCCCCCAATCCCTCCCAGCATCAGGGTCTTCTCAAATGAGTCAGCTCTTCCCATGAGGTGACCAAAGTATTGGCATTTTGGCTTCAACATCAGTCCTTTGTCGTCCCTGTCTCCTCCTGCCCCCAATCCCTCCCAGCATCAGGGTCTTCTCAAATGAGTCAGCTCTTCCCATGAGGTGACCAAAGTATTGGCATTTTGGCTTCAACATCAGTCCTTTGTCGTCCCTGTCTCCTCCTGCCCCCAATCCCTCCCAGCATCAGGGTCTTCTCAAATGAGTCAGCTCTTCCCATGAGGNTCTCCTGGCAATCTGGACTCTGGCTGGTGCTTCATCCAGCCCAGCATTTCTCAGGATGTACTCTGCATATAAGTTAAACAAGCAGGGTGACAATATACAGCCTTGACGTACTCCTTTTCCTATTTGGAACCAGTCTGTTGTTCCAAGTCCAGTTCTAACTGTTGCTTCCTGACCTGCATACAAGTTTCTCAAGAGACAGGTCAGGTGGTCTGGTATTCCCATCTCTTTCAGGATTTTCCACAGTTTATTGTGATCAACACAGTCAAAGGCTGAGCCACCAGGGAAGCCCAAAAATGATGATACAGAATCATAAAATATGGTCCCATGACCCCCAAATTATAATACTACATGCAAAGAAAAAATCCTAGAAGGATATACAACAACACTTTTAATACTCTCTTAAATATGAGATTATGGAAAATTTCACTTTACTGTTTAAAAATTTCCATTCATCAAAATTGTTTTATACTAAGTATATAATCATTGAATAATATAAAATACTATTTTAATTTAAAAAATGAAACCACTGAAGTATTAACATGAAATCTATATAATATGGGACTTCCCTAGTGGCTCAGACGGCAAAGTGTCTGCCTACAATGCAGGAGACCAGGGTTCAATCCCTGGGTCAGGACGATCTCCTGGAGAAGGAAATGGCAGTATTCTTGCCTGGAAAATCCCACGGACAGAGGATCTGGTAGGCTATAGTTCATGGGGTTGCAGAGTCGGTGAAAGTGAAATCTTTCACAAAGACTTCTTATAATCTTTGAATAAGAAAGCCCTTCTGCTTCACAAGTGAATTCTACCAAAAATTTAAAGAAGCGTAACACCTATCCTACTCAAACTCTTCCAAAAATTGCAGAGGAAGGTAAACTGTCAAACTCATTCTATGAGGCCATCATCACCCTAATACCAAAACCTGNTTCTTATAATCTTTGAATAAGAAAGCCCTTCTGCTTCACAAGTGAATTCTACCAAAAATTTAAAGAAGCGTAACACCTATCCTACTCAAACTCTTCCAAAAATTGCAGAGGAAGGTAAACTGTCAAACTCATTCTATGAGGCCATCATCACCCTAATACCAAAACCTGACAAAGATGCCACAAAAAAAAAGAAAACTACAGGCCAATACCACTGACGAACATAGATGCAAAAATCCTTAACAAAATTTTAGCAGTCAGAATCCAACAACATATTAAAAAGATCATATACCACGACCAAGTGGGCTTTATCCCAGGGATGCAAGGATTCTTCAATATCTGCAAATAAATGAATGTAATATACCACATTAACAAATTGAAAAATAAAAGCCATATGATTATCTCAATAGATGCAGAGAAAGCCTTTGACAAAATTCACCATCCATTTATGATAAAAACTCTCCAGAAAGCAGGCATAGAAGGAACATACCTCAACATAATAAAAGCTATATATGACAAACTCACAGCAAACATTATTCTCAATGGTGAAAAACTGAAAGCATTTCCCCTAAAGTCAGGAACAAGACAAGGGTGCCCACTCTCACCACTACTATTCAACATAGTTTTGGAACTTTTAGCCACAGCAATCAGAGAAGAAAAAGAAATAAAAGGAATCCAGATTGGAAAGAACTAGTAAAACTCTCACTGTTTGCAAATGACATGATCCTTTACGTAGAAGACCCTAAAGTCACCACCAGAAAATTACTAGACCTAATCAATGCATATAGTAAAGTCGCAGAATATAAAATTAACACATAGAAATCCCTCACATTCCTATACAATAACAATGAAAAAACAGAGAAATTAAGGAAACAATTCCATTTACCATTGCAATGAAAAGAATAAAATACTTAGGAATAAATCTACCAGGCAAGCGGACGAGAGGAGATACCCTACGTTCAAGGTCAGTAGCTGCGGCTGTGAGGAGATAACCCACGTCCAAGGTAAGAGAAACCCCAGTAAGACAGTAGGTGGTAAGAGAGGGCATCAGAGGGCAGACACAGTGAAACCACAATCACAGAAAACTAATCAATCTAATCACACTAGGACCACAGCTTTGTCTAATTCAATTAAACTATGAGCCATGCTGTGTAGGGCCACCCAAGACAGACAGGTCATGGTGGGAGAGTTCAGAGAAAATGTGGTCCACTGGAGAAGGGAATGGCAAACCACTTCAGTATTCTTGCCTTGAGAACCCCATGAACAGTATGAAAAGGCAAAAAGATAGGACACTGAGAGAGGAACTCCCCAGGTCGATAGGTGCCCAATATGCTACTGGAGATCAGTGGAGAAATAACTCGAGAAAGAATGAAGAGATGGAGCCAAAACAAAAGCAACACCCAGTTGTGGATGTGACTGGTGATAGAAGCAAGGTCTGATGCTATAACAAGCAATATCAGAGGAACCTGGAATGTTAGGTCCATGAATCAAGGCAAATTGGAAGTGGTCAAACAGGAGATGGCAAGAGTGAACGTCAACATTTTAGGAATAAGCAACTTAAAATGGACTGAAATGGGTGAATTTAATGCAGATGACCATTATATCTACCACTGTTGGCAAGAACCCCTTAGAAGAAATAAGAGTATCCATCACAGTCAACAAGAGTCTGAAATGCAGTAGTTGGATGCAATCTCAAAAATGACAGAATGATATGTTCGTTTCCAAGGCAAACCATTCAATATCATGGTAATCCAAGTCTCTGCCACAACCAGTAATGCTGAAGAAGCTGAAGTTGAATGGTTCTATGAAGACCTACAAGACCTTTTTGAACTAACACCACAAAAAAAGATGCCCTTTTCATTATAGGGGACTGGAATGCAAAAGCACGAAGTCAAGAAACACCTGAAGTTACTGGCAAATTTGGCCTTGGAGTACAGAATGAAGTGGGGCAAAGGCTAATAAGAGTTTTGCCAAGAACACACTGGTCATAACAAACACCCTCTTCCAACAACACAAGAGAAGACTCTAAACATGGACATCACCAGCTGGCCAACACTGAAATCAGATTGATTATATTCTTTGCAGCCAAAGATGGAGAAGCTCTATACAGTCAGTAAAAACAAGAATGGGAGCTGACTGTGGCTCAGATCAGAAACTCCTTATTGCCAAATTCAGACTGAAATTGAAGACAGTAGGGAAAACCACTAGACCATTCAGGTATGACCTAAATCAAGTCCCTTACGATTATACAGTGGAAGTGAGAAGTAGATTTAAGGGTCTAGATCTGATAGCCAGAGTGCCTGATGAACTATGAACAGAGGTTTGTGACACTGTATAAGAGACAGGGATCAAGACCATCCCCAAGAAAAAAAATGCAAAAAAACCCAAAATGGCTGTCAGAGGAGGCCTTACAAATAGCTGTGAAAAGAAGAGAAACAAAAAGCAAAGGAGAAAAGGAAAGGTATACCCATTTGAATGCAGAGTTCCAAAGAATAGCAAGGAGAGATAAGAAAGCCTTCCTCAGTGATCAATGCAAAGAAATAGAGGGAAACAATAGAATGGGAAAGACTAGAGATCTCTTCAAGAAAATTAGAGATACCAAGGGAACATTTCAAGCAACAATGGGCTCAATAAAGGACAAAAATGGTATGGAGCTAACAGAAACAGAAGATATGAAGAGGTGGTAAGAATACACAGAATAACTATACAAAAATGATCTTCATGACCCAGATAACCACGATGGTGTAATCACTCACCTAGAGCCAGACATCCTGGAATGTGAAGTCAAATGGGCCTTGGGAAGCATCACTACGAACAAAGCCAGTATAGGTGATGGAATTCCAGTTAAGCTATTTCAAATCCTAAAAGATGATGCTGTGAAAGTGCTGCACTCAATATGCCAGCAAATTTGGAAAACTCCGCAGTGGCCACAGGACTGGAAAACGTCAGTGTTCATTCCAATCCCAAAGAAAGGCAATGCCAAAGAATGTTCAAACTACTGTACAATTGCACTCATCTCACATGCTAGCAAAGTAATGCTCAAAATTCTCCATGCCAGGTTTCAATAGTATATGAACTGTGAAATTCCAGATGTTCAAGGTGGCTTTAGAAAAGGCAGAGGAACCAGAGATCAAATTGGCAACATCCACTGGATAATCAAGAAAGAAGAGAGTTCCAGAAAAACATCTACTTCTGCTTTATTGACTATGCCAAAACCTTTGACTGTGTAGATCACAATATAACTGTGGAAGTTTTTGAAAGAGATGGGAATACCAGACCACCTGACCTGCCTCTTGAGAAATCTGTATGCAAGTCCAGAAGCAACAGTTAGAACTGGTCATTGAACAACCAACTGGTTCCAAATAGGGAAAGGAGTACGTCAAGGCTGTATACTGTAGATGTGTATAAGAGACAGGATCATNGGAATACCAGACCACCTGACCTGCCTCTTGAGAAATCTGTATGCAAGTCCAGAAGCAACAGTTAGAACTGGTCATTGAACAACCAACTGGTTCCAAATAGGGAAAGGAGTACGTCAAGGCTGTATACTGTCATCCTGCTTATTTAACTTATATGCAGAGTACATCATGAGAAACACTGGACTGGAAGAAGCACAAGCTGGAATCAAGACTGCTTGGAGAAATATCAATCACCTCAGATATGCAGATGATACCACCCTTATGGCAGAAAGTGAAGAGGAACTAAAAAGCCTCTTGATGAAAGTAGAGGAGGAGAGTGAAAAAGTTGGCTTAAAGCTCAACATTCAGAAAACTAAGATCATGGCATGTGGTCCCATCACTTCATAGCAAATAGATGGGGAAACAGTGACTGACTTTATTTTGGGGGGCTCCAAAATCACTGTAAATCGTGACTGCAGCCATGAAATTAAAAGACGCTTACTCCTTGGAAGGAAATTATGACCAACCTAGACGTGCTGTGATTCACGGGGTCACAAAGAGTCGGACACGAACTGAACTAAGACAGCATATTAAAAAGCAGATACATTACTTTGCCAACAAAGGTCCGTCTGGATAAGGCTATGGTTTCGCCAGTAGTCATGTTGGATGTGAGAGCTGGACTATAAAAGAAAGCTTAGCACCAAAGAATTGATGCTTTTGAATTGTGGTGTTGGAGAAGACTCTTGAGAGTCCCTTAGACTGCAAGGAGATCCAACCAGATCATCCTAAAGGAGATCAATCCTGAGTGTTCATTGGAAGGACTGACGTTGAAGCTGAAACTCCAATACTCTGGCCACCTGATGTGAAGAGCTGATTCATTTGAAAAGACCCTGATGCTGGGAAAGACTGAAGGCAGGAGGAGAAGGGATGACAGAGGATGAGATGGTTGGATGGCATCACCGGACTTGATGGACATCAGTTTGGGCAAACTCCGGGAGTTGGTGATGGACAGAGAGGCCTGGCATGCTGCGGTCCACAGGATCACAAATAGTTGGACATGACTAAGTGACAGAACTGAACTAAAGTGAAAGAAACAAAAGACCTATATATAGAAAACTAAAAAATACTGATGAAAGAAATCAAAGATCACAAATAGATGGAGAAATACACCCTGTTCATGCTCGGAAGAATCAATAAAGTGAAAATGAGTATACTACCCAAAGCAATCTATAGATTCAATGCAATCCCTATCAAGCTACCAATGGTATTTTTCAGAGAACTAGAACAAATAATTTCACAATTTGTATGGAAATACAAAAAACCTTAAATAGCCAAAGCAATCTTGAGAAAGAAGAATGGAACCAGAGGAATTAACCTGCCTGACTTCAGACTATACCACAAAGCTACTGTCATTAAGACAGTATGTTCTGGCACAAAGACAGAAATATATATCAATGGAACAAAGCCCAGAAATAAGAAAGCCCAGAGATAAATCCACATACCTATGGATATCTTATCTTTGACAAAGGAGGCAAGAATATACAGTGGAGAAAAGACAAGCTCTTTAAGAAACAGTGCTGAGAAAACTGTTCAAACACCTGTAAAAGAATCTATGTAACTAGAACATTTTCTAATACCATACACAAAAATAAACTCAAAATGGATTAAACATCTAATTGTAAGACCAGAAACTATAAAACTCCTAGAGGAAAACATAGGCAAAACACTCTCTGACATAAATCACAGCAGGATCCTCTATGATCCACCCTCCCAAAGTAATGAAAATAAAACCCAAAATAAACAAATGGGACCTAATTAAAATTAAAAGCTTTTGCACAACAAAGGAAATTATAAGCAAGGTGAAAAGACAGCCTTCAGAATGGGAGAAAATAATAAAAAACAAAGCAACTGACAATCTCAAAAATATACTTGCAGCTCAATTCCAGAAAAGTAAATGATCCAATCCAAAAATGGGCCAAAGAACTAAACAGACATTTCTCCAAAGAAGACATACAGATGGTTAACAGGCACTTGAAAAGATGCTCAAAACCACTCATTATCAGAGAAATGCAAAACCACAATGAGGTACCATCTAAAACAAAGCAACTGACAATCTCAAAAATATACTTGCAGCTCAATTCCAGAAAAGTAAATGATCCAATCCAAAAATGGGCCAAAGAACTAAACAGACATTTCTCCAAAGAAGACATACAGATGGTTAACAGGCACTTGAAAAGATGCTCAAAACCACTCATTATCAGAGAAATGCAAAACCACAATGAGGTACCATCCCATGCCAGTCAGGATGGGTGCTATCAAAAAGATTACAAACAATAAATGCTGGAGAGGGTGTGGAGAAAAGGGCACCCTCTTACACTGTTGGTGGGAATGCAAACTAGTACAGCCACTATGGAGAACAGTGTGGAGATTCCTTAAAAAACTGGAAATAGAACTGCCATACGACCCAGCAATCCCACTGCTGGGCATACACACCGAGGAAACCAGAACTGAAGGAGACATGTGTACTCGAATGTTCATCGCATCACTGTTTACAATAGCCAGGACATGGAAGCAACCTAGATGTCCATCAGCAGACAAATGGATAAGCAAGCTGTGGTACATATACACAATGGAATATTACTCAGCTATTTAAAAAAATGCATTTGAACCAGTTCTAATAAAGTGGATGAAACTGGAGCCTATTATACAGAGTGAAGTTAAGCCAGAAAGAAAAACACCAATACAGTATATTAACGCATATATATGGAATTTAGAAAGATGATAACGATGATCCTATATGCAAGACAGCAAAAGAGACACAGATGTAAAGAACAGACTTTTGGACTCTGCGGGAGAAGGCAAGGGTGGGATGATTTGACAGAACAGCAATGAAACATGTATATTACCATATGTGAAATAGATCACTAATCCAGGTTCGATGCATGAGACAGGGCACTCAGGCCTAGTGCACTGGGACAACCCTGTGGGACGAGCTTGGGAGGGAGATAGGAGGGGACTTCAGGAAGGGGGACGCATGTACATCCATGGCTGATTCATGTCAATGTGTGGCAAAAACCAACACAACACTGTAAAGTAATTAGCCTCCAATTAAAATAAATTAATTAAAAAATAAATTAATTTAAAAAGAAAGCCTTTCTGAACATAATATAAAGAGAGAAAACAAAAAGGAAAAGACTGATATTTAACTTGATGAAAAATCTCCAAAAAAACTGAAACAAATCAAAAGGTAAATGGAAAAGCTAGAAAAAATGATCACAGTCACATGGGAGGCATATGACCAATTAAAAACAAAAAAGCGTACAATCTCAGTAGTAAGCAATATTACATAAAACTGGTACATTAAAATTTTTTTCTCAGTGTGGATAACTGAAAACAATTTAGCTATAAACATAATTATTTCATGCAGAAACATTACAGCTGACCCTAGGACAACACTGGGGTTAGGGATGCGAACCCTTTGTGAAATCGAAAGTCGACACATATGGTCATTTAGCGTCGACCCTCTGTATATGTGGTCCCTCTGCATCCGCAGATTTAAACAACTTCAACAGGAAAAAAATCAATGTGTAAATAAACACAAGCAGTTCAAACCTGCGTTGTTCAAGGGTCAACGTATTACTTAATGATCTGAAATGTTCACCATCTCTGTATGTAACTGAAAAGTGGTTCATGTTAAATTTCTAAATTATTGGCGAGAAAGTATAAACCCATACAGAAAAGTGGAAGCACAACAAAGTATCAGTGATAGTTTCCTTCAGGTGAATGAGATAGGGTCAGTTTTTCTCCCACTGTATCTGCAAACTGGCGATCATAAAGATACTTGTTATCTTCAGAGTTAACTGTGAGAATTAGATGAAATAATAAATTTAAGTACTTAATATAATATCTAGCAAATATATATTAAGCCCTCAAATATTTATTTTTGCATTATAAGTTCTTCACTTAGCTATTTCTAACTAAGCTATTCACTTATTTCTAGAATTTTTACAACAAATGGCACTTTTTAAAACAGAAAATCTTACTGTTATAAGGTACACTTATTTTTTATGAAGTGTTATATTTCATTAAAGTTTAAAATTATCTTCTAAATAGATTATACTAAAATGAAAATAAAAAGGTATATAAATCTATGTCCACAAGGGATCTGTAGTCTACAAACAACATATAAAAATGTGCTGTGTGAAATGCGTCATAAGAAAACCAAAATGCTACAGGATATAGAGAAAAAAGGAAAGATCATATCAAGGTTTTCTGTGTTTGCGGCTGGAACAGGGAAACGAGAAAAAACATCAGGGTAGATGACATGTGAAATGAACCTTGAGCAAAGCTGGGAACAATTCAGCATTGTGACAGGAGTGCTCAGATCTGGCTAGAAGAAAAAACTGGAAATGGTATGACTAAGTTATTTAGGCTGAAGCTACACTGTAGAACAATGCTTTCAAACTTATTTGACAGTGACCCACGTTAAGGAATGTTTTACATCATGACTCAATACATAAACATGTCAGTGCATGTATATATATTTGTATTTATGTATATAAACATATATACACTGGAACAAATTTCATAAAATATGAAAAGATGTCATATATGCTGATGACTTTTTTTTGAGAGTGCTGGTAGCAATCTACTAAATTTATTTTAGGACTGGTTAAATGGATTGGGACTCTTCATTTGAAAAGCTTGAGGGCTTTAGTAAATGATTCAACAGACACTGAAGCTTAAGGACATGGTGTGACAAGATGGAAGTCTTACTCTTTAAAAAGTCATCTATTAACAGTGTATAAGATAAATTACCTAGAATTAGAAGGCAGGAGGCAGGAAGTCTTATTAGGTTACTGAAATAATACCAGTAAGAAATAATGAGATTCTAAATTAGAGAAATGTAAAGTGGAAAAGAAGATATATCTGAGAACTATTTCAGAGATTAAAAATTCCCAAACTTTGAGAAACAGAAAAGTGAGAAGGGAGATTCACAGTTGGAATATCTGGATAAAATGACAAAACCCCAAACAGAAATGATGAAGTCAAGTTGAATGCTTAGTTTGGAAAGTAAATGATGACCTCAAGTTTCAGCATAGTGAGCCTAAGGTATTCATAGAACAACAGAGTGAAATACGCTACAAAGGCAGTTAATAAAACAGAGCCCTAAAGACCATTAGAGGGAATGCCAGTGAAGCTGTGGGCTTTCCTGGTGGCTCAGATGGTAAAGAGCCCACTTGCAATGTAGGAGTCCTGGGTTCGATCTCTGGGTCAGGGAGATCCCCTAGAGAAGGGATTGGCTACCCACTTCAGTACTCTTGCCTGGAGAATCCCATGGACAGAGGAGCCTGATGGGCTACAGAGTCCATGGGGTCGCAAAGTTGGACACGACTGAAGTGACTCAGCATACATACACCTGCACACACAAGCACACACAATGAAGCTGTGGCGAAGTTAGTAACTTCATATCCTGCTGCCAGAAGACAATGTTGATACCTATCAAGAGCAATACAGGTGTTTACATGCTTTGATGCAACTACTATTTTTTTTTGCAACTACTATTTTTAAGAATGTATTTATTCCAAGGACAAATTCATCAAAAAAGTAAATAGATGAATATATTCAATGAATATCAGGTGACCAATTCTAAACAGCCTAGATGTTCAATAATAGGGTAATAGGGCTTCCCTGGTGGTCCAGTGATTAAGAATCTGCCTGCCAATGCAGATGACATGGGTTTGATCCCAGGTCTGGGAAGATCTCAAATGCCTTGGAACAACTAAACCAGCGTTGCCATAACTATTGAGCCTGTGCCCTAGGTCCTTGGTACAACTACCAAGCCCAAGTACCTAAAGCCTGTGCCCTGCAGAAGAAAAGCCACCACAATGAGAAGCCTGTGCATCATAGGGGTTACAAAGAGTAACCCCTGCTCACTGCAACTAGAGAAAGCCCATGTGTGCAGTAACAGAGACCCAGGAGAGCCAAAATAAATAAAACAATAAACCTTAAAAAAACTTACAGAAAATAGTTTTAAAAAATAGTAATGAACAATTACACAATGTTGACTTGACAGAATATAACTACAGTTTAGAAAAGGGGCTACAAAAACTATATTCCTTATTATTAGTTATTTTTAAAATATCTATGCATGTAGTGTTTTAAAAGTACTATACAAAATGTATGGTACTGGAAANAGGGATGCAAACCCTTTGTGAAATCGAAAGTCGACACATATGGTCATTTAGCGTCGACCCTCTGTATATGTGGTCCCTCTGCATCCGCAGATTTAAACAACTTCAACAGGAAAAAAATCAATGTGTAAATAAACACAAGCAGTTCAAACCTGCGTTGTTCAAGGGTCAACGTATTACTTAATGATCTGAAATGTTCACCATCTCTGTATGTAACTGAAAAGTGGTTCATGTTAAATTTCTAAATTATTGGCGAGAAAGTATAAACCCATACAGAAAAGTGGAAGCACAACAAAGTATCAGTGATAGTTTCCTTCAGGTGAATGAGATAGGGTCAGTTTTTCTCCCACTGTATCTGCAAACTGGCGATCATAAAGATACTTGTTATCTTCAGAGTTAACTGTGAGAATTAGATGAAATAATAAATTTAAGTACTTAATATAATATCTAGCAAATATATATTAAGCCCTCAAATATTTATTTTTGCATTATAAGTTCTTCACTTAGCTATTTCTAACTAAGCTATTCACTTATTTCTAGAATTTTTACAACAAATGGCACTTTTTAAAACAGAAAATCTTACTGTTATAAGGTACACTTATTTTTTATGAAGTGTTATATTTCATTAAAGTTTAAAATTATCTTCTAAATAGATTATACTAAAATGAAAATAAAAAGGTATATAAATCTATGTCCACAAGGGATCTGTAGTCTACAAACAACATATAAAAATGTGCTGTGTGAAATGCGTCATAAGAAAACCAAAATGCTACAGGATATAGAGAAAAAAGGAAAGATCATATCAAGGTTTTCTGTGTTTGCGGCTGGAACAGGGAAACGAGAAAAAACATCAGGGTAGATGACATGTGAAATGAACCTTGAGCAAAGCTGGGAACAATTCAGCATTGTGACAGGAGTGCTCAGATCTGGCTAGAAGAAAAAACTGGAAATGGTATGACTAAGTTATTTAGGCTGAAGCTACACTGTAGAACAATGCTTTCAAACTTATTTGACAGTGACCCACGTTAAGGAATGTTTTACATCATGACTCAATACATAAACATGTCAGTGCATGTATATATATTTGTATTTATGTATATAAACATATATACACTGGAACAAATTTCATAAAATATGAAAAGATGTCATATATGCTGATGACTTTTTTTTGAGAGTGCTGGTAGCAATCTACTAAATTTATTTTAGGACTGGTTAAATGGATTGGGACTCTTCATTTGAAAAGCTTGAGGGCTTTAGTAAATGATTCAACAGACACTGAAGCTTAAGGACATGGTGTGACAAGATGGAAGTCTTACTCTTTAAAAAGTCATCTATTAACAGTGTATAAGATAAATTACCTAGAATTAGAAGGCAGGAGGCAGGAAGTCTTATTAGGTTACTGAAATAATACCAGTAAGAAATAATGAGATTCTAAATTAGAGAAATGTAAAGTGGAAAAGAAGATATATCTGAGAACTATTTCAGAGATTAAAAATTCCCAAACTTTGAGAAACAGAAAAGTGAGAAGGGAGATTCACAGTTGGAATATCTGGATAAAATGACAAAACCCCAAACAGAAATGATGAAGTCAAGTTGAATGCTTAGTTTGGAAAGTAAATGATGACCTCAAGTTTCAGCATAGTGAGCCTAAGGTATTCATAGAACAACAGAGTGAAATACGCTACAAAGGCAGTTAATAAAACAGAGCCCTAAAGACCATTAGAGGGAATGCCAGTGAAGCTGTGGGCTTTCCTGGTGGCTCAGATGGTAAAGAGCCCACTTGCAATGTAGGAGTCCTGGGTTCGATCTCTGGGTCAGGGAGATCCCCTAGAGAAGGGATTGGCTACCCACTTCAGTACTCTTGCCTGGAGAATCCCATGGACAGAGGAGCCTGATGGGCTACAGAGTCCATGGGGTCGCAAAGTTGGACACGACTGAAGTGACTCAGCATACATACACCTGCACACACAAGCACACACAATGAAGCTGTGGCGAAGTTAGTAACTTCATATCCTGCTGCCAGAAGACAATGTTGATACCTATCAAGAGCAATACAGGTGTTTACATGCTTTGATGCAACTACTATTTTTTTTTGCAACTACTATTTTTAAGAATGTATTTATTCCAAGGACAAATTCATCAAAAAAGTAAATAGATGAATATATTCAATGAATATCAGGTGACCAATTCTAAACAGCCTAGATGTTCAATAATAGGGTAATAGGGCTTCCCTGGTGGTCCAGTGATTAAGAATCTGCCTGCCAATGCAGATGACATGGGTTTGATCCCAGGTCTGGGAAGATCTCAAATGCCTTGGAACAACTAAACCAGCGTTGCCATAACTATTGAGCCTGTGCCCTAGGTCCTTGGTACAACTACCAAGCCCAAGTACCTAAAGCCTGTGCCCTGCAGAAGAAAAGCCACCACAATGAGAAGCCTGTGCATCATAGGGGTTACAAAGAGTAACCCCTGCTCACTGCAACTAGAGAAAGCCCATGTGTGCAGTAACAGAGACCCAGGAGAGCCAAAATAAATAAAACAATAAACCTTAAAAAAACTTACAGAAAATAGTTTTAAAAAATAGTAATGAACAATTACACAATGTTGACTTGACAGAATATAACTACAGTTTAGAAAAGGGGCTACAAAAACTATATTCCTTATTATTAGTTATTTTTAAAATATCTATGCATGTAGTGTTTTAAAAGTACTATACAAAATGTATGGTACTGGAAAACTACTATACAAAAATGAAACCAAATGTTAAAGACTGATTGAATTAGCATGGATGTATTTTTCACTTTTAAAAATTTCTGGTATACTAATACACAGTTCAAAATGATTTGAATGTTTGCAAAAAGGGTTTCCCTGAAAAAGGAGTGTGAGGAGGAGAGGAAGAAGATACATAAAAAGAGAGTATTTTTAAATGGCCTCAATATTCCTTTTCCCCCCACTACACTCAATGACATGACAAAATACTCAACTTTTTTACTTATGAAAAATTTTACATGTGTCAAAGAATATACAAGTTGACATGGCAAGTAAAAAGAAAAATAAACTAATATGCAGATTATGTGAACATTACCAATATTCTGGCATCCCCCACGTTTCTCTCCCCAATCGTATCCTTTTCCCCCACTGCTGAGACTATCCTCTATTATGAATTTGTGTTTGTCACTCTCTTCATTATTAATAGTCTTTTACAACATACAGATGTATCCCTGAGCAATCAGTTAAACTTTCTATTTTTTGAAATTTATATAAACTGTATCAAACTATTACTATTTGGTGACTTGCTTATTTCATTAAAGATTATGTTTTTGATATTCATTCATGTTGTTATGTATTGCTATAATTCATTCGTTTCTTCTACTGACTTTGTTGTCACAAACACTGAGCTTGAATCCTTCTTCTTGAAGATGTCTCCAGGGTTTAATCTAAGGCAGAATTTCTAGAACACACAGTCCACCCATCATCTTCAACTGTAAAAGTTAATGCCACATTGTTCTCCAAAATGGCTACACCAAGTGACAGTACTACCAGCAATCTGTTCTTGCTCTTCTACATCCTCACCATACTGCCTATTGTTTGATTCCCATCACTAGTCTTCACCTTCCTTCAGTTATTCCTAGGCACTGCAGTGAAATTAATATTACCATGTAGAACTTTGTCTTCTGCTCAAAAACTTTAAAAAATTCTTTTTTATCTCCTGACTAAATCATAAACCAGGCTTTTAAGTCCTCCACAATCCTTCCAAACCCACTGTGCCAAACTTATACTACACTCCTCAATGAATCTTGTCTTAAACTGGTTTATACTTTACTGCCTCCATCCTTTTACTCATGGCATTCCAGCTTCTCCTCCCTCACCTCTGCATGTTCAAATTCTACTGTCCTTTAAATTCCAATTCAAAAATTATTTTCTCCTAAGAAAGCCATCTCTCATCTCTATTCCTATGAATTAACTTTTTTTGACTTTCCACTTTTCCTACCTTGTACAAAAACAATGATCTTTATTAAGCACACGCTGTGTACAAATGCTCTAATATTTTATACCATGATTGCTAACTTTCATAATAACAGTGCATGAATGGCAGGTAATTTCATTCCAACATAACAGAGCTGAAAAGCTGCAGTGCTGTATTTTGTGTTATTAGGCTTCTTTGATTTCAGAGACTATATTCTCTTTCTACTACACTGACTGTCACTTTGACTTTAAAATATCATTAACATTAATTAATAATTTAACTTATGTGTACCCAATTTTGCTCTACAAAAGATATGAAACACCTAATTACTTGCTCGAGTATATTAATATCATTCTTACAATGATCTGTGATGGCTTAAAGAATAAGATATAAACCACAAAGGGGAAAATCAAAATCAATGTAAAAAGAGGAAACAAATACACTACCTATAAATGTTAACATGGTTACTTGCATTGTACACAAAATTTGACAGTCAAGGCAACTCAGGAAAACATCAAATTTAATTCAGTGCTAGAAAGGACAAAGCTCACAAGTACCTGAGGGCAGGCAAGGATGTCCCATACTAACCTGAAAATAAATTTTCATGTGATACAGTGTTTTTATAAAGTGACAGTACTGCTGCATTGGAATAAAAAATTCTTAAAGAGTCTGGCTCCGTCTGTGTGTCCTATATAACAATACAGTTTAAGTGTTTAATTTGTTGAATTACTGAATTTATCAGAGGAAACAAAAAACTAACATCCACTGAAGATAGTAAAATGATAGAAAATGGGCTTTTCAATGTGAAATAGCCACTGGAAGGAATTTAGTAAAGTCAGAAAAAAAGGAATCAAACCACCATTAAGTAGAAATGAGGATATGGCAAAAGTTACACAGCACTGATTTTCAGAAGAGAATATAAACAGGAAAGAGTATTGTCCAGCAAAACCTGGTTAGACAGAAATTAAATTGTAATAGAGAAGGCAGACAGGACTGTGAAAGCAAATGCTGCATACTGACGTGAAGGGAATGCCAGAAAATCAAGGAAGTAAGGGAAAGCGTTCATGGGAACATGACTGAAATTATTTATTACAAGCTCCAGGCTGAGAAGACAGTTACTGATAGACTAGGGGTCAACAGAAGGTAAAAAATAGATTCATAGTTTAAAAGGAAGTAAAATAGAAGACTGGTGGTTTATGGTGGGAAAAATAAATGCAAACTCAGAGGTCTCTATATGATAATGTCTTTTGGGTTTTTTTCTGTATTTTTCCAAACAGTATCTTAAAATGTGAGTACCATTCTTAGCTTGTGAACCTTACAAAATCAGACTGCAGACCAACTACAGTTTGTAACCCCTGGTTTGCAGGACAAAATTCTAACTTCTTATTTTCACATTAAAAGATATTTATAACCTAATTCAAATCTATTTCTCTAATCATGTTATCCCACACTCACTTAAGTCTTTACTTCTTAGATGTGTAATTTTTCAGTTTCCTGAATATTCAATCTAAAGGCTTTTCATTGCTCTGGGCCAATGCTCTTCAGTTCCCTTAGGTTTTTCTCTATTTCTCAGTTTATACAGTTATTTTCATTCAAATCCATTGCAAATGTCACTTCTTTATATACCTTTCCCAATTACCCAAGGAGTGGTCTATTACCTTTTCTATTTAAAAACTTTTTTTTTAATTGTTCCTCTCCCTCTTAAATCCTTCATCATGCTGAGTGATATTCTCTTTACAGTCTACTTCCTCCTATCCCCAACTACCCTGAGTGTCCAAGTCAAGGATGGTCTTAACCATCTTGATATTCCCACTCCCCAATACAGATGCCTAACAATACTGAGCACTATAGCACATGCTCAATAAATATTAACCAATCAATGAAGTACCTCACATTTTTTAATATAAATATCTTTGTGTAATAATGGCTAAGATAATACAATAAAGCTATAGTTTTAGACAATCATAACTGAATTCCACTGTTTACATTTTTAAAAAATGAAAAATAATTTCACTGTGATTTTAAGAGAATTTTCTATTTTACATGCCTGGCTGTGTTCATGAGCTGTGTAATTATCTGTTCCATTATATTCTGTAAGCTGTTCTCTTCTTTTTTCTCTAGTAAGAATTTTATGAACATCATCTTCCAGTCTATTGAAGAATCCTCCATCATGTGACAAAGTCTGAGAAGAATTCAATTCCTGTCAAAAATGAATTAAGATTCACTATCAATCAACACAAAAGTGCATGCATTTAATAAACCTAGTTGGCCACTAGAAGCATGGAAAATGAAAGAAAAATTATAACTAAGAGACAATCAACCATCTGATTCTTCTCTATCTTCAGGTGATAATCAGTAGAAACACATATGCAAATGTCCTTTTCTTTACATTTTTTGAGTTGGGTAATTGCTTTATTTTTAAATTATTTTTATACATGTACTATACAATTTACCCATTTAATTAATTAGCACAATTATTTTTTAATATACTCATAGCATGGTCCAGCCATAATCCATTCAAAAAGTTTCATCAGCCCAAAAAGAAACCCACAACTTACTAGCATCATCTCCCATTCTCTCCTAATTCCTGACCCCTCAATTGTTCTCTAGGCAACACTGATCTACTTTCTGTCTGTATAGATTTGGCTATTCTGGATATCTGATATAAATGGAATCATATAGTATAAGGTCTTTTATGACTGACTTTTTTCACTTAGCAAAATGTTTTCTAGGTTCATCCATATTATAGCATCTATCAGCACTTCATTCCTTACTGCCAAATAATATCCCATTAATGGATACACCATATTTTATTTCTCCATTCATCAGTTGATGGACATTTGAATTGTTCCTTCTTTTGGGTATTGTGAATATTGCTGCTATAAACATTCATGCAGGTTTTTGTGTATACATGTTTTCAGATCTCTTATATATCCAGGTATATATCTGTAAGTATATTTTCTGGGACATATGGTAGCTCTGTGTAACCATTTGAAAAACTGCTGAACAGTTTTCCAAAGTGACTGTACTATTTTACAGCCTATCAGTGTACTAGTGTATGAGGGTCCTAATTTCACCACATTCCACCAACACTTGTTATTATGCATCTCTTTAAATTATAAATACTCCAGTGAGTGTGAAGTGTGTGTGAATGAGATACATTGTGGTTCTGAACTGTATTTCTCTGATGGCTAATCATGCTAAGTATCTTTCCATGTGCTTATTGGACATTGGTGTATCTTTTTGGAAAAATGTTTATTCAGATATTTTGCCCAAGTTTTAATTGCCCAACTTTCTATTTCTGAGTTGCAGGAGTTCTTTATATATTCTAAAAACAACATGACTTGCACATATTTTCTCCCATTCTGTGGCTTTTCACATTCTTGATGTGAAAAGTATCCTTGAAATCACAGAAGTTTTATTTCTGACAAAGTCAAATTTATCCAAGACATCACTGCCTAACTCAGGGTCACCAAGATTTACTTCTACATTTTCTAAGAGCTTTATAATTTTAGCTCTTACATTTAAGTTTCTGAGTTATTTTTTGTGTATGATATGAAGAAGGGATCCAAATTCATTCTTTTGTATGAGGCTACCTGGCATTATTTGTTAAGCAGGTTATTATTTTCCCATTGAACTTGTCTTGACATTCTTGTTCAAAATTAATTCAACATAAATATTAAAGCTTCTTTCTAGACTCAACTTTACTCTGTCAACCTACATGTCTACCCTTATGCCATACTACACTGCCTTAACTACTCTAGCCTTGTATTAATCAAAGTTTTACAGTATTTGAAAACAATTTTTACATATATTTTACACATGAATGATAGAGATGATTTTATCACAATCTACTCAACTATGTAAAATTACAGATTTTATATGTTCTCTAAGAAGAGTATCATTTCCTTTCCTGTCATAAGACAGACTGAAGAAAATGCTCCTTTCTCTCTTATAAGTTTTCCCTATGTCCCACATTCTTGACCTTTAATGTTCCCTATTTTACCCATTTCAATTATATCTGTGAGCAAATAACCCAACAGTTCAATGACTGTCCATTCTCTTCCTTTTACATTATCTTTAGAAAGAGTTTGAAAGAAAAAAAAACTTATGTATCAGTGCTTAATATTTACAAATGATATTTTAAATGCTTGTAGGGCACTTTATATTTCAAAACACTTACAGAAACATCCCTTTATTTGAATCTCATTATCATTAAGAAGCTGATAAAGCAAGAATAATTGTCCCAGAAAATAATAATGGTCACAAGAAGTTTAACTTACCCATTAGTGATTTTCTTGCTAAGTGGTAGAGATAGAACTATAAATCTGCTTCATAAAATACTTCCAGTGTATTCTGATAACGTTTCATTTTAAAGCAATGAATACAACAATGCTTAAAACACTGTTGAGCTTCCATGCGGGCTTCCCTAGTGGCTCAGATGGTAAAGCGTCTGTCTGCAATGCAGGAGACCCAGCTTTGATCCCTGGGTTGGGAAGACCCCCTGGAGAAGGAAATGGCAGCCCACTCCAGTATTCTTGCCTTTGTTGTTGTTGTTTAGTTGCTAAGTTGTGTCTAACTTTTTTGTGACCCCAAGGACTTTAGCATGCCAGGCTCCTCTGTCCATGAGATTTTCAGGCAAGAATACTGGAGTGAGTTGCCATTTCCTACTCCAGGGGATCTTCCTGACTCAGGAATCAAACTGCCTCTCCCACATTGCAGGCAGATTCTTTACCGCTGAGCCACTGGGAAAGTCAGGAATAGCATAATGATGGTAACTAATCAGCCTCTGGATTTCACTACTTTAAAGACAGCAGCTCCAGTCTTTTTGTCCTCTATTTTTTGATGGCTACGGATTAAGAAGAGGTGGCAAGAATATACAGAAGAACTGTACAAAAAAGATCTTCACAACCCAGATAATCACGATGGTGTGATCACTCACCTAGAGCCAGACATCTTGGAATGTGAAGTCAAGAGGGCCTTAGAAAGCATCACTACGAACAAAGCTAGTGGAGATGATGGAATTCCAGTTGAGCTGTTTCAAATACTGAAAGATGATGCTGTGAAAGTGCTGCACTCAATATGCCAGCAAATTTGGAAAATTCAACAGTGGCCACAGGACTAGAAAAGGTCAGTTTTCATTCCAATTCCAAAGAAAGGCAATGCCAAAGAATGCTCAAACTACCACACAATTACACTCATCTCACATGCTAGTAAAGTAATGCTCTAAATTCTCCAAGCCAGGCTTCAGCAATACGTGAACCGAGAACTTCCAGATGTTCAAGCTGGTTTTAGAAAAGGCAGAGGAACCAGAGATCAAACTGCCAACATCCACTGGATCGTGGAAAAAGCAAGAGAGTTTCAGAAAAACATCTATTTCTGCTTTATTGACTATGCCAAAGCCTTTGACTGTGTGGATCACAATAAACTGTGGAAAATTCTGAAAGAGATGGGAATACCAGACCACATGACCTGCCCCTTGAGAAACCTATATGCTGGTCAGGAAGCAACAGGTAGAACTGGACATGGAACAATAGACTGGTTCCAAATAGGAAAAGGAGTACGTCAAGGCTGTATATTGTCACCCTGCTTATTTAACTTATATGCAGAGTACATCATGAGAAACGCTGGACTGNAAGTCTTAGTTAGCAAAGAAACCTGCTTGCAGTTCAGTAGATAATGCCTCTCTTGGGCTGTGATTGCCCCCTTCTGGCTCTGGCTGCCTGTCACCGGAGGGGGATGGTCTGCAGCTGGCTAGCTCTGTTCAGTCCTTTGTTCTGTGAGTGGGCCTGGTGGTGTCTTAGGTTAGGGCTTTTCGCGTGGTAGCTATCCCACAGTCTGGTTTGCTAGCCCAAGTCAGCAAATCTGGGCTCCCTCAGATTGCCCTCGGGGCACTCAGGCCCGTCCTTACTCTAAGCAGTGCAGTCTGCACCTCCCTGCCCAGTCCCCGCTTACTAGTGGCTGGTGCAGGCCTCTGTGCTGCTTCTCTGCTGGGGGAGTTACCGTTGGGTACATAATCTGTGGGTTTTAATTATTTATTTTTCCTCCCACTTATGTTGCCCTCTGTGGTTCCAAGGCTCGCCACAGACTCAGCAGTGAGAGTGTTTCCTGGTGCTTGGAAACTTCTCTCTTTTTAAGACTCCCTTCCCGGGATGGAGGTCTGTCCCTACCTCTTTTGTCTCTCTTTTTGTCTTTTATATTTTTTCCTACTTCCTGTCAAAGACAATGGGCTGCTTTTCTGGGTGCCTGATGTCCTCTGCCGGCATTCAGAAGTTGTTCTGTGGAATTTTCTCAGCATTTCAATGTTCTTTTGATGAATTTGTTGGGGAGAAAGTGGTCTCCCCTTCCTATTCCTCTGCCATCTTAGGACCACCCCCTCTGTATTTTCTTATATTGTTTCGCTTACTGAGTGTGTGCCTTGTCTCCTTGGCTGGAATACCTCTCAGAAGAGGTATCTAGGTTGGATAGTGAAAGGGACCCTTGAGATAACAGATAGAAGTAGAGCCTGGCTGAAACTGAGGCTTCATGGGGCAGGGGAGCAGTTAGAGAAAAGACTGAAGAATAGGCGCTGGGGCAGTTATAGGAGTACTGAAAGAGCTAGGAGGCCTGTGATGATGACTCAGAACATCACTGAGAGTAGACAGGATGTGTTTGACAGACACTGAAGTGGCGCAATTATTAGGAGTTGGGTAAATAGGAATAGGGAATACAGCATGACATCCCTGTTTTTGAACATGGGCAACCAGGAAAATGGTGATAACATTCCCTGAAACAGAGAAGTCAGGAGGGAAAGTGTTTGCGGATGTAGTGTGGTGGTCAGAAGTGGAGAGATGAATTTGACTAGTCATATTGTTGAGCCTTTCCTTGAACGTGGGGACTGCAATCAATTTCCTTAGCATTACCCACTGAACCTAGAAATGAGCTCTGCATACAGTGGGTGCTAAATGAATGTCATTGGTGAAGAAAGGAGTAGAAGCTGGGAGAGCTGAAAACCTTCCCAGTTTGCCTGGGACATCTCCATGGATGTACTTCCAATTGGTAGGAATTGGTAGGTAAGGTGATGCCTAGAGGTTTCCATAAGTCTGAGTGGAAAGGGGATGAGAATCCAGAGGACCCTCTGAGTTTAATGTCTGATAGGAGGACTGGAGTTTGCCATCCCAGGTGTCTATTATTTGGTTGGTCTTACTCTCCTCTTTTGCTTCAGCTTCCTTTTGAACNATTGGTAGGTAAGGTGATGCCTAGAGGTTTCCATAAGTCTGAGTGGAAAGGGGATGAGAATCCAGAGGACCCTCTGAGTTTAATGTCTGATAGGAGGACTGGAGTTTGCCATCCCAGGTGTCTATTATTTGGTTGGTCTTACTCTCCTCTTTTGCTTCAGCTTCCTTTTGAACTCTGATGACCAAGGCCTAGGTATTGCTCCAATTCTCTCATTTCATAGTTGCTGGAAGAATTCAGCCAGATCATGCTGCAAGCTAGTTTACCACTTTGCAGTGACTACTTCAACCCTACAACTAGGCAACCTAAGGTTTCTAGGAGCAGATAAAACCCCTATGCAATCTGTCACTGTTTAGTTTTCATTGCCAATGTAATTCTACCAAGTTAATGAATAGATGGGTTGGAGTGGGGGAAGGGAAGAGACACAGAATGAATGAAGAGAAACTGTCATTTATGGGCAGATTTTGTTCTGCTTTTTAGCAAGACATTGGGTACATGGTGAACCATTGAGGGCACAGTTGTCATCATCACCATCATCATCAAAGTACTTTTATGAAGTGCCTAGTTTCAGGGGTTCTGAGCTAGGCTTACACAGAGAACTACACAGCTTTGGAATTTCACTTTTAGACCATGCATGATCTAAGACCAGATACTGATGTGAACATGTGCAAGATGGATTTAAATCCTCAATATGGTTTATTTACACATTATATGTCACCACCTCTTCTATAGGTTCCTGATTATTTCTGGAGTGAAATGTATAAAGCAGATATATCCTGTATGCTCAATGATATTATCAGCTCTTTGAAGGCAAAGAACCCAACTTACAATTTTGTCTACAGACTTGTTGTACAGAACATATATAGATGCTCAGTATGGATTCATAAATGAACCAGACCTGATGGGTAGACAGAGTACCTTTCAAACCATTAATATTCAACTCCCTTTGAACCTCAGTTTCTTCTATAAAATGGAGAGAATAATTGTATCAAAGTCATCACAGGGCTGTTGTGAGGATAGAAAGCCAATGCATATAAATTGATTAGCACACAATGTAGTATTGTCTGCTCAACTGTTAGCTATTAATTAAACAATACGAATTTCTATCTCCCGTAGGAGACTGTGGGAAAGGGATAGCAGCTTTTCACACAAATCTGGGTATGCAATTCAGCCTACTGCGGTATACTTGTCAGTTGCCTATACATTGGGATTTGAGAGAAAAAAGAAAAAGATTCACTCTCTCAGATATCTTCTTTACTTTTCTGCCGTCACTCTTGAACAAGGATGCTTTGTTGGGGGTGCGCGTGTGAGTTACTGACTGGGATCGAAGGCTATGACTTAAGCCGCCATATCAGTCTTAATTCGCAGCTAAGCTAATCAATGCCAGGTGTCGTCCAGGAGCTAGGAGTCCTGGAACAGACCAGGCTCGCACCCTTGCCCAATTTTTCGGAGGAACGTACGAATGGACCAGAGAAAAATTCTGATTAAAGAGCGAGTTCCGCCGAACAAGGGAATCCGCTTGTAGCGCTAGTGCTCAGGCGCTACGCCCCCGGCGCGCCAGCGCTCTTCCGGCGCGGCGCCAGCTCCGCGGCAACCAATGGGCGCGAGGCGCCGGGACCGCGCATGCCTCTTGCGGCTTCTCTGGGAAGTTGCTTCCTAGGTTCTGAGCCCGCACCCGCGGAGATGAAGTAAGGCCTCCACTGTCCTCTGAGACGGGTCGGGGGAGCTGGTGCCCGGGGCCAGCCCACCGGGGCTGAGGTGGTAGACCATCTGCGGGGCTGACGGGCGGGAGAGGCGGGGAGTAGGCTCTCGGTTTTGTTCTGTTTTCCCTCAGGCCGGGGCGCGCTTACTTGTCCGCTTTTCCTTCCGGTTTAGCCCTTTAACTAAAGTGAAGCTGATTAATGAGCTGAATGAGCGTGAGGTGCAACTGGGGGTGGCGGAGAAGGTGTCTTGGCACAACGAGTACAAGGACAGCGCTTGGATCTTCCTGGGTGAGGCCCACGTTTTCCTCTCGCAGGGCTCCTCCTCTCCTGCCCTGCTTCCTAACATTTCAGCGTTCCCGCCTTTCATTCCTCCCGACATTCACCACCCGCATTTATTCCCTTCCGCTGTCTCTCTGTAAATACGTTTTCCTTGTCTGTGTTCTCCCCATTTCTAGTTTGCTCTCTCTGCCAAGTCAGTGCTCATAATAGGTACTGCTGGCCGTTCACTGTGCTGAGAATCGTGCCACTTGGTTTCTCAGAGACCGTTACTGTCATCCCCGTGTCCCTTCCCATTTACACAACTGAAGAAACAGGTGCAGAGAAGTTAATGACTTCAGGTCACATAGCTTAGGAAGTGGAACAGCCAGAACTATGGCACTCTAGAACTTATGGTCTTAGCCCCTATCTCATATTACTGCCAACTCCCTCCCCTCCTCATTCTCCTTCCCTCAGAGTTTATTTTCCTCACTAATTGTCTCCTGCCTTCTATCCGTGGCCGTATCACCATCCCTATAATCACTTTGTGTCATATGCGGTAATTTGACAATTTATTCAAAGAGGTTATTGCACCAGACATTGTGTTAGGCATTTTATTTCCATTTATTTAACTATTATAACAATTCTGTGAAGTTATAATTGTAATATCCCCATTCTATTGATGAGGAAGGAAACATTTGCAGGGACACTTATTTCCTATGAAATGCTTAACAATTGACTTTATAATCCTTACTCTTTGTGAGGTGGGGTTAATATTTGCATATTTAAGCTGATTTTGGACCTTAGCTGTGAATTTGCAGATAGAGAGCATGTGAGTTCAAGATATGTTTTTGGAAGCCACGTTTTGTGCTGGAAACTATCTGCTTTGTCCAGAAGATTTTGGGTGTGAGGGGGCTTAGTTTGGTTAGGGGTGACCCCAGCTTTTCACTCAAAGTTAATCACTCCGTTTTCTGTGTTACTGCTGCATTTTCTGTGTGTGTCTGTCATTACATTAGACTAGGTTCTTTGAGGGAAAGCCCTGTTGCTTATTCTGATTTGCATCCCAGTGCCTGGCCTAGTGCATGCATGGTACATAGTAGACACTTGGTAAGTGTTTGCTGAACTGAAATGTGTTTTTCTTTTTGAGGGGGACTTCCTTATGAACTGACTGAAGGGGACATCATTTGTGTGTTCTCACAGTAAGTCACCTTTTTTTTCCTTCTTTTTAGTAAGTCACTTTTTAAATTTCTTACCTTCTGGGTCATCAGAGTAGTTTGCTTCCGTAATGCATTTTATGGCATCACAGAAGCCCATTTATTTTTATTATTTTTTTTATATTCAAATTCAGAATGTCAGGCTTTATTGAATGTTTATTTTTCATCTGCCTCTTTTCTGTATACCAGGGATTTTTGTTTTTAAGGACACTGGGTGTAATAGAAATATAAGATTTCATACCATCTCCTTTGCGTTTCCCGACATCATTTGGAAAAAGAATAAATACCAACAATGCCAATAATAAGTAAGGAAAGTAGCTTTTTAAAAACTTTTCTCACTGTTCCAGGGTACAGATAAATTATTCTGTTTTATAGTTCTCATCTATACAGTTGTTCCACAAAAGTTACATCGTGTTTCCAATGTCTAGCAGTGACATTTATTTTTATTTTTTTGTAAGAACACATATTCTTTAATAAGTCTAGCCAATTCAATGTCAATTTCTGTCCAAATAATCAAAATTTGAGGCCTGGTGTGCTGCGATTCATGGGGTCACAGAGTCAGACACGACTGAGCGACTGAACTGAACTGAAGTGAACCATTACCAGCATGCCTATCCCAAATTTTGTCCTTGATTTTTTTTTTAGTGAGGCATAAACTTTGTTTTCAGCCTAAGGACAGAAGTTCTCAAAAGACACCTTGATAGGAAACTAGAGAAATGAAACAAAAATAAATAAACCACATACCATCCCACCTCTCACAACATCCACACCTCAAAAGAAAAGAGACAAAAATGCAGCATGTGTAAGAACACATATTCTTTAATAAGTCTAGCCAATTCAATGTCAATTTCTGTCCAAATAATCAAAATTAGAACTTTTCATTTAATTTAAGTCCCAATTATTAAACACCAACAGTAAGTCAGAAGAGAAAAAGACTGGCAAACACAAAGTATGAAAACATCTATTCCGGCCACAAAAGATAACTAAGTTATGCATGTATGAGAAACAGAAAAAATAAGAGAATAACTGGCCTTAAGTTCAAAACCTCTGAAAAATTTATTTTTGAGTAGAAACTGCATGATTTACCTCAGAATATGGAAATTTTAAAGTCATATTGTCAAAGTTACCCCTCCCCAACAAAGACTTACGTATAGGCTGGAATCCAGAAATTAAGGTTAAAAGCATAAACCCTGGTAATTTCCACTAAATGTTTCGAATAGTTTCAGAGTGATATGACACAAGGATTTAGAATAAATTGAGAGTGTTATATTTTGGTTTGTTTGTGATATACATAAGGTAAAGTAATTTCCTCCCTTTGGGGTCCTTCTCTTTCTCTTGAGGAATCAGCTGAAATTTAATTCTTTTGGTTAAAAGAAGTTTTAGATGGAATCAAAAATGTAAAGGGACGTCAGAACCTTTAATATGTATATACATATATAACACATCCCCGTAACTATATGCATATGTCTTCTGTCATCCACACTTACGATTGCCGCACAGCCCACGAGGAGCCTCAGGTAGCTGCCCTCAATGCTACCAGGTAACTCCAGTGATTCACCCACTGCAGCAGAGCAAGTGTTCTCTTTCCTGCAACATTTTCCTGGCAGAGTCAATGTAAATTTAACTAAAATTTTGAGCACCTATGACGTGTCAAGAATATAATTAAAAAGACAGGATGGTATTTGTGCAAGTATAGCTGTATAGATCATTGGAACAAAATTGAGAGATAGGACATAAACCTTCACATTTACGGTTAATTTTTCATGAAAACGTCAAGGTACTTCATTAAAGAAATAAAATTGTTTTAAACAAATGGTTCTGGGAAAATTGGACACAGACATGCAAAAACTGAATGTGAACTGTTTACATTACACATAAAAATTAACTCAAAATTAGATCATGGAGAAGATTCTGTGAAGATGGCAGAGTAGGAAGCACCAGAAACCTGAGTCCTCACATAGACAATAGTTGCACTGGCAGAATCTGTCTGATTTTGAAACAACTATTTTGGAACTCTGAAGTCTGTTGAAGGCTTGCAAATTTCAGGGGAACACTTGGGTGGTATACTGCAGTAAAGTGAAGTGAAGTGAAGTCACTCAGTCGTGTCCGACTCTTTGCGACCCCATGGACTGTAGCCTATCAGGCTCCTCCGTCCATGGGATTTTCCAGGCAAGAGTGCTGGAGTGGATTGCCATTTCCTTCTCCAGGGGATCTTCCCGATCCAGGACTTGAACCTGGGTCTCCCACATTGCAGGCAGACACTTTACCGTCTGAGCCACCAGGGAAGCTACTACAGTAAAGTCTGGTCAATTTTATATCTCAGTACAGTAGCAACTACCCATCCACCACCCTTAGTGATGTGGCAGAGAGCTGTGTGCATATTCCTGGAGTAACTTGGACACAACTTATGGGAGCCAGGGTGGGCAAAAAAGGAACTTCTCCTCCAAATAATGGGGATCTGTACTCTGGTCACTAATTATTGTTTCTCATCACAGAGATGCAGACCAAAAGACAGACAGATAGGCAGCCACTGTTGCTGTACTTCCCCTTCACTGCTTCTAAGACCCTCCCCCTCCACCTGAAGTGACTGCCAGTGGATTTAAAAGGCTAGTCCTCTCCCCACACCCACTTCACTTTTTGATTTTCCATTTTTGAGAACCAGACATTAAAAAAGAGGCCACTAAAAAACAACTGCCTATAAGAGGAAAATTAGAAAGTGACTACAAATACCTAAGGAAAGGCTCATTAAATACCTAAGACACTAAGCTTACATGTTATGTTGTTCTGTGAAACAGACAGCTGATAAGAAAAAAAAAAAAAAAACCAAAATGGTAATAAGAAAACACCAATCCCTGGAAGGTGGAGAATCTGATTTCCAGAGTTACCACATTACTACACTCAAATGTTAGACTCAGTACTAGATTCATATTCCACAAAAAAATCACAAGGCATAAAAGAAACAGGAATGCATACACCATTGAAAGGAAAAAAAAATCAATAGAAACTGTTCCTGGAAAAGACTTATTTATGGCAATTATATTCGACAAAGACTTTAAAACAATGTGTGAACAAAATGGAAATATAAATAGAGATTAAAAAACCTAAAAGATATCAAAAAGAAATTCTGGAGCTAAAAAGTACAATAGTTGAAACAACACATTCATTAGAGAGACTGAAAGGCAGAGATGTGCATGCAGAAGGAGGAATCAATAAACTTAAAGATAGGAAAACAGAAATTATCTAGGCTTAGAAACAGAAAGAAAAAGATTAAAGAAATGCAAACAGAGCCTAAGGGACCTGTGGGACACCATCAAGTAGGACAACAGACACACTGTAGGAGTCTTAGGAGGAGAAAAGAAAGAGGAAGTGCCAGACTATACGGGGAAATAGTAACTAAAAACTTCCCAAATCTGATGAAAGATATGACTATAAACATCCAAGAAGCTTAAAGAACTCCAGGTAAGATGGATTCAAGAAAGACTTACAGCAAGCCACATTATAATAAATTTTCAAAATTCAATGACAAAGAGAAAATCATAAAAGCAGCAAGAGGAAGCAAGTCATCATATACAAGGATCCTCAATAAAATCATGAGCAGAAACTTGAAGGCCAGAAGATGATGGGCTGAAATATTAAAAATACTAAAGATTAAAAAAAACTTTCAATCAAGACAATCCCAGAAAAACAAAATCCAAAGGAGTTAGTGACCACCAGACCTGCCAGAAGTGGTCAAGATAGTGCTAGGAAGGTATAAAGAACATTAGACAGCAACTCAAAGCCACATGGGGAAACAAACATTATAATAAATGGGTAATTATAAAAGCCAGTATTATTGTAACAATGACATGTGACTATACTTTTTGTTTTCTACAACATTTAAGAGACTAATATGTTTAAAAAAACAAAAACAAACAAAAAAAACTATGAAGAAAACTTGAACCTATCAGAAAAGATTTTCTACAACTAAAGACATAAAAGAAAAAAAAAACAATGAAATGAGTAGAAGGGGTGGACTTATGATATAGTCAAATTCCAAACTCCCCAGGTGCGTGACCCACAAATTGGAGAGTAATTATATTTCAGAGGTTCTCCCAGAGGAATGAGAGTTCTGAGCCCCAAGTCAGGCCCCTTAACCCACAAGTGCAGATGAGCCCCCAGAGCATTTGGCTTTGAAGGTTAGTGGGGCTTACTTAACTGCAGGAGCCCCACAGGACTGGGGGAAATAGAGATCACACTTTTAAAGGCTGAACCCAAAACCTCACACACACCAAGGCCAAGGGAAAAAGCAGTAATTTGATAGAAACCTGAACTATATCTATCTGCTCATCTCAGAGAGCTTCCTGCAAAGGTGAGGGGTGGTTGCAGTTCACCCTGGGGATACACACTGGTGACAGACATACTGGGGAAAATTCAGTGATGTGAATACTGCTGATGTGGTAGCTGACATCTGGTCTCACTAGCTCCAAGACCTGGCCTGCACGCTACAGTGTTGAGATGCTTCATACCAAACAACTGAGAGGGGATACAGTCTCCTGTGGCCAGGCCCTCAGGAAAAAAAAAAGTTTAAAGTGGGGAAAAAGCTTTTTGAACTCAAGTGGAAAAAAAATGAGATTTCTGGTTTGATCTCTGTGTAAAAGTTAACTTCTAAATGAATTATTTTAGTTGATTTGAAAGTAAGTGAAAATGAAGTTGCTCAGTCGTGTCCGACTTAGCGACCCCATGAACTGCAGCCTACCGGGCTCCTCCATCCATAGGATTTTCCAGGCAAGAGTACTGGAGTGGGCTGCCATTGCCTTCTCCATAATTTGAAAGTAAGAGCTTACAAATTAAATCTAAATATATAAAAAACTGGCCAAGATAAACTTTAGGATCCATGATCTGGGAAATATTCAGTACTGAATTGATATCTGTTATTGAAGCTTAAGCTTGTTGGTTTGATTAATATAGATATGTCTAGACTTATCAATGTTAAGTATAATATTCCTGTTGTACCTACGTTTGTGTGTGTGATAGCTGTTCAGTCATGTCAGACTCTTTGTGACTCCATGGACTGTAGCCCACCAAGCTCCTCTGTGCATGGAATTCTCCAGGCAAGAATAATGGAGTGGCTTGCCATTCCCTTCTCCAGGGGATCTTCCCAACCCAGGGGTCAAACCTGGGTCTCCTGGATTGCAGGTAGGTTCTTTACCATCTGAGCCACCAGGGAAGCCCTGTACCTAGGTTTACTAGAGGTCAAATAAGACCTTATTCTATCTGTTACAAATTTGTTGACAAGAAAACTAACTCAATGTGGAAAAAGTTTTAAGGAAACAAAATACAAATGAGATAAAGAGCTTTAGGTGAACTTTCAGAAATGATTATATTTTAGGGTTTCTCCAGATATTCAACAACTTGAAAGTTAAAACTGTGCTAAAATAAATTAGGTGGTAAATTTAGTGAGTAAATGAACTTTAAAAGTAAGCTGGCATAAAACTTAAATTTGGCTTTTCTGTTAAAAGAGAGACAAGTTTTCTGAAGATGTTAAATTGCCTTTGATAACCGATTTTGAAGTTTCTTTACCTCTTAAATGATCTGTTCTACATTTGCCCTTGAAGTATTTAATTGTTACTTTGGCTAAGTAACTACTGTTTCACAGTGACTTATGGTCCTTTCTAAGTGTCCTAAATCCCTTTGATATTTATTGACAAAACTTCCTAAATCAAATTCTAATGAAGCACTTTTGACCACTAGCTAACTTTGGGATGCTTGAGGAGGCTTCTCAAACATCCTAGAGAGAGAATTGAACTAATAAGGTTCATTTGGTATGTTGAATTGCATGGGAGGTAATGTTGAATAAGTAATAAATCTCCTTAGGTTATACAGTATGGTAAATGTTACTAATATAGATATCCCAGAAATTAAATGGAGTGCCTAAAATTCTGATAAATGTTATCAGTTATCTTAAAGTGTTGTCACAGCCATAACCGAGTTCCTTTGTTAACTGCACTGTAATCAGATTTTAAAAGTGCCTTTTTAAGTCTTTTACTGTTATAGACAGTTATGGTTTTATTCTGATGCTTTTGCAAAAATGCCTCCTCTTCAAGAAGATTTATAGAAAGGACTTTTGGATAAATACAAGTTTCTTATTTCCAGACCATAATGCTGAACTAGGTAAGAAATGAAAGGATTCTAATGAGAAACCTGATGGCTTTACCAAGATTAACAAAAGGACTGAAAGAACTGGTGAATATGCTTATAACTTACATGTTTTCTATCTGAAAAACTACTAGTTTGAGCCTGTGTTTTCCAAGTGTAAGAAAATCTTTCCCCTCAATCTAATGACTAATTATTTATAGTAATTTGATAAATTATTCTTTTGTAAGCAAAGCTGAAACATTTACTTTTTCTATCTGATCCCTCCAAAGAGTGGAAACTCTCATGTTTCCAGTAGCTTTATCAGATAATTTAGGAAGGCTATCTCACTAACAGATAACAGAAATCTCAAGAAATTTTAGAGACCTTAACAAGGGAGGAATTCACGTAGATCTGTTAGGTGAAATCCGTGATAGGCTTTTTGCATGACTCTCCTAGCCCTGAGAAGTTCAGTCCAAAACTCTTCATAAAAGTTTCAGCAAAGCTAAAAAGTCTAAGATCAATTATGGTCATATAGATTGTCAGGCCAAGTTTATTGTAACCAGACTTATTCTGCAAAGAAACTAATCTTAATTTGGTTATATTTGGTAAAAATGAGGGTAATTTTGGGAAGAAAAGATGTTTCGATGAATATTAATTAAATGCTGGTCTGTTAATAGAAAAGTGAAAGTCGCTCAGTTGAGTCCAACTCTTTGTGACCCATGGACTATACAGCCCATGGAATACTCCAGGCCAAAACACTGGAGTGGTTAGCCTTTCCCTTCTACAGGGGATCTTCCCAACCCAGGGATTGATCCCAGGTCTCCCACACTACAGATAGATTCTTTACCAGCTAAGCCACAAGGGAAGCCCAAAAATACTGGAGTGTGTAGCCTATCCCTTCTTCAGGGCATCTTCCTGCCCCAGGCGTTGAACCGGGGTCTCCTGCATTGCAGGCAGATGATTCTTTACCAAATGAGCTATCAGGGACGACCTTATTAATGGAGGTCTATATATAGTAAGACTCATTTCCTGAATAGTTCTTTGCTGTTATGTTAATGTAAAATTTAACTGAATTTTAAGGACACTAAGTTTCTTGGGGCTTCCCTCACAGTTCCCAATATGGTCAAATTTATAGCCATGATGGGCCCTTGTCAACTACAAATTGGCACTTGCCAAGAGCATTTGCCATCTGCCTCTGCAGAGTTTGAACCCTGTGCTGCTGTAGCTGTTGACTTCTGACATGCCCTGAGAGGAATTCAGGGTGGAGAGTGAGGCACTCTGTGCTCCAGGGAAACTGGTAGAGCAGGGTTTTAGACAGATATTTTCAGGAACTGATTTCATGATCCCAATCCTTGCATCTCCTCATATCTAGAAAAGCACTAAATTCCTTCAAGATGACATCAGCTCCTTGTGACTAGCAGAAAATATTTTGTAAAATAAGTACCTGATTGCATTGAACTCCCTCTTCACCACAATCTTATATGTTGACCTTCCTCCATTTCCTCTCTGAAGCAGTTTCTCAGAGCTATCTGAGGTGCTGTCTCCCAGACTACAGTCATTTTCCCTGGAAGAAAACTTAACTCACAATGCCCACATTGTGCAACAGAGGGAAACTATGAAGCTTAGCACAAAGTAGAGAAAAGAAAACTAGAGAGGAAAAAAAATTAATGAAACCAAGAGTTGGTTCTTCAAAAAAAATTTTTTTAATTGACAAATCTTCAGCTAGATGAGCTTAAAAAGAAAAGAGAGAAGACTCAAATTACTAAAATCAGAAATAAAAATGGGGACATTACTACTCATTACACAGAAGTGATTATAAAAGAGTATTATGAACACATATATGTGAAATAAACTGGATAACCTAGATGAAGTGGAAAAACTCCTAGACACACAAAACCTTTCAAGACTAAATCACAAATAATAGAAATTGGAACAGACCTATAACTATTACAGTAAAGAGCCTGAATCAGTAATGAGAAGTCTCCCAGCAAAGAAAAGCCCTGGACAAGATGGTGTCACTGGTGAATTCTACCATTTAAAGAATTAAGTCAGGAGTGGGATTGGGGGAGAGGAAGGAGGATCAAGAGAAAGGGGATATATATACATATAAAAAATAATGACTGATTCACACTGTTGTACAGCAGAAACCAATGAAACATTGTAAGGCAATTTTCTACCAATTAAAAAAGAAAAAGAAAAACAAGAACTAAATCAATCCTTCTCAAAATTTTCCCAAAAATCTGAAGAGAACGTAACACTTCCTAAATCATTTCATGAGGCCAGCATAACCTTGATATTGAAGTTAGATAAAGACACTACATGAAAAGAAAACTACAGACTAATATCCCTTATGAAACATCAAGCAAAAATCCTCAACAAAATATCAGGAAACAAGATTCAGCAGTATCCTGTATACTGCATGAATACAAGAATACAAGTCAACCCACAGAATGGGGGAAAATGTCTTCAAATCATGTATCTGATTAGTGATTAATATCCAGAATATACAGAGAACTTCTAAAACAGTGACAACAACCAAACAACTAAATTTTAAAAATAGACAAATGACTACAACAGACAGTTTCCCAAAGAAGATAAATGACTGGCCAATAAGCACATGAAAAGATCCTAAACATCACTTCATTAGGGAAGTGCAAATCAAAATTACAATGAGATACTACCTGAGACCCATTAGGATGGGTACTGTCAGAAAAAAAGAAGACAAGTGTTTGCAATGAAGTGGAGAAACTGGAACCCTTGCACACTGTTGGTGGCATCGCTGCTGTATAAAAGCAGTAAGTACCTCAAAAAATTAAAAAGAGAATTACCTTATGATGCAGAAATTCTACTTCAGGGCATATTCCCAAAGGAACTGAAGGCAGAGTATCAAAGAGGTATTTGTACACCCATGTTCACAGCAGTATTATTGCCAACAGCTAAAACATGGAAGCAACCCAAGTGACCGGCACCAAACGAATAAACAAAATGTGGTATATACATAAACTGGACTATTAACCTTAAAAACAAAGGAAATTCTGCAATATGCTATAATGCAGATGAAAACTTGAGGATATTACAGTAAGTGAAATAAGTCAGTCACAATAAGACAAATATTTATGTATGATTCTACTTCTATTGGCTACATAGTCAAAGTCAGAAAGTAGAATGGTAGCTGCCAGTGTTGGCGAGGGAAAATGAGGAGTTATTATTTAATGGGTACAGATTTTAAGTTTTATAAGATGAATAGAGCTATGTGGATGAATGGTGGTGATGGGCACACAACAACATGAACATAATACCACTAAACTGTATACTTTAAAATGGCTAAAATGGTAAATTTTATGTGTATTTTACTACAATGAAAAAAATGGATCATAGACTTTCAAGGAAGAATTAAAACCAAAAATAAATCATTGTGGCCTTGGCTTAGGTAAAGAGTTATTAAATGAAAACCAAAAGCATGACTTATAAAAGAAAAAAATCAATAAACTAGACTGCAATATTCTGTTTTTCAAAAGAACGTTAAGAACATAAGAAGACAAGTCATGGTCTAGAAGAGAATATCTGCAAGTCATATATTTAATAAAGGTTCTGAAACAAGAATACCTAAAGGAACTTTCAGTTCAGTCACTTAGTCGTGTCCGACTCTTTGCGACCCCATGAACCGCAGCACGCCAGGCCTCCCTGTCCATCACTAACTTCCGGAGTTCACTCAGACTCACGTCCATTGAGTCCGTGATGCCATCCAGCCATCTCATCCCCTGTTGTCCCCTTCTCCTCCTTCCCCTAATCCCTCCCAGCATCAGAGTCTTTTCCAAAGAGTCAACTCTTTGCATGAGGTGGTCAAAGTACTGGAGTTTCAGCTTTAGCATCATTCCTTCCAAAGAAATCCCAGGGCTAATTCCCTTCAGAATGGACTGGTTGGATCTCCATGCAGTCCAAGGGACTCTCAAGAGTCTTCTTCAACACCACAGTTCAAAAGCATCAATTCTTTGGCGCTCAGCTTTCTTCACAGTCCAACTCTCACATCCATACATGCCCACAGGAAAAACCATAGCCTTGACTAGATGGACCTTAGTTGGCAAAGTAATGTCTCTGCTTTTGAATATGCTGTCTAGGTTGGTCATAACTTTTCTTCCAAGTAGTAAGCGTCTTTTAATTTCATGGCTGCAGTCACCATCTGCAGTGATTTTGGAGCCCAAAAAAAACAAAGTCTGACACTGTTTCCACTGTTTCCCCATCTATTTCCCATGAAGTGATGGGACCGGATGCCATGATCTTCATTTTCCGAATGTTGAGCTTTAAGCCAACCTCTTCATTCTCCTCTTTCACTTTCATCAAGAGACTTTTTAGTTCCTCTTCACTTTCTGCCATAAGGGTGGTGTCATCTGTGTATCTGAGGTTATTGATATTTCTCCTGGCAATCTTGATTCCAGCTTGTGCTTCTTCCAGTCCAGCATTTCTCATGATGTACTCTGCATATAAGTTAAACAATCAGGGTGACAATATACAGCCTTGACGTACTCCTTTTCCTATTTGAAACCAGTCTGTTGTTCCATATCCAGTTCTAACTGTTGCTTCCTGACTTGCACACAGATTTCTCAAGAGGCAGGTCAGGTGGTCTGGTATTCCCATGTCTTTCAGAATTTTCCACAGTTTATTGTGATCCACACAGTCAAAGGCTTTGGCATAGTCAATAAAGCAGAAATAGATGTTTTTCTGGAACTCTCTTGCTTTCTCGATGATCCAGCAGATCTTGGCAATTTGATCTCTGGTTCCTCTGCCTTTTCTAAAACCAGGTTGAACATCAAGAAGTTCTCGGTTCATGTATTGCTGAAGCCTGGCTTGGAGAATTTTGAGCATTACTTTACTAGCATGTGAGATGAGTGCAATTGGGCGGTAATTTGAACATTCTTTGGCATTGCCTTTCTTTGGGATTGGAATGAAAACTGACGTTTTCCAGACCTGTGGCCACTGCTGAGTTTTCCAAATTTGCTGGCATACTGAGTCCAGCACTTTCATAGCACCATCTTTCAGGATTTGAAATAGCTCAATAGGAATTCCATCACCTCCACTAGCTTTACTCGTAGTGATGCTTTCTAAGGCCTTTCTAAAGGAACTTTAGAAAACAATTATAAGACAACACACTTTAATATGGGCAGAAGATATGAATAAATATTTCCTCAAATAAGATGCAAGAATAGCCGATGAGTAAATAAAAAGATGTTCAAAATCACTAGTCATTAAGGAAATGCAAGTTAAAATTAAACAGCCACTCATACAGCCACTGGCTATAATCAAAACAAGAGACAATATCAAGTGTTGGCAGGGATGTGGAGAAACTGGGACCCTCATATGTTGCTGGTGGGAATGATAAACAGTACAGTCACTTTGGAAAACGGCTTGACAAGACACTTAAATAAAAGTCAAACATAAATTTCCATACAACCCAGCAATTTCACTCCTAAGTATCCACCTAAGAGAAATGAAAACACCTCCACACAAAGACATGCATCAGATGTTTGTAGCAAATGTCCATCAACTAGGGAATAAAGAACATGTATGCAACGGAATGCTACTCAACAATAAAGTAAGATGAATTATTGACACAAGCTACAACATAGAAAAACCTCAAAAACATTATGCTAGGGACTTCCCTGGCAGTTCAGTGTTTTAAGACTTTAGGTTTCCAATACAGAGGTGAGATGAATCCCTAATTGTGGAATTAAGATCCCACATGCCATGTGGCACAGTCTAGCAAACAAACAAAATAAACATTATGCTAAGTGAAAGAAGTCAGATGTAAAAGAGTACGAGTCCATTCACATTGTGTGTGTGTGGTGTGCACACGCATGCACACACTCAGTTGTGTCTGACTCTTTTTGCAACCCCACGGACTGTAGCAGGCTACTCTGTCCATGGGATTTCCCAGGCAAGAATACTGGAGTGGGCTGACATTTCCTTCTCCAGAGGATCTTCCCAACCCAGGTATCGAACCCATATCTCTTACGTCTCCTGCATTGGCTGGCAGATTATTTAACTAGCGCCACCTGGGAAGCCATTCACATTAGATTACCAGAAAATGCAAATCTATAGGAACTCAAAGCAGATCAGAATTTGCCAGAGGCTGAAGATGGAGTTGAGATTGACTACAAATGGATATAAGAGAACTTTGGGGATGACAGAAATGTCTTAACTATGGTTATGGTTGCATAGTTCTTTAAATGTATTATAAATTATTGGATTATATCCTCACAATAGGTGAATGTTACACTACGTAAATTATAACTGAATAAAGCTTTTTTTAAAAAAAGGACACCCATGATTCCACCATTTTACTTAAAAACTAGACTACTACCTATACTATGTGCCCTCCACAAGAGTAACAAATTTAGTGTTTATCATTTTCATCTTTTACTATTATTTTATAGATGCACCAGAAAACAATATATTTTCATTTTGCTTGTTTTACTTTTTATTATGAAAAATTTAACCTGTATACTCTACAACTACTTTAACAATGATTATAATTTCTTAACAATTTATCCCATCCCCTTTTTCACTTAGCTATTTTATAGTATTAACATGACATTTCACCTCAAACTTCACATGGAGTAAGCTACAAAAAATAAATTTTATAACTATAACATCACACCTAACAAAAACATTATAATACCTACTCATATTTAAATTTCTTCAATTGTACAAAACTGTCTTTTACTGATCATTTCTCACATCTCCTTTAATCCAGAACATCCCCTCCCCACACTCCACCGTTCCTTCTCCATAACACTTTGCTGAAGAGACCAGGCCAACTGTCCTACAAAGTGTCCATCTTCTAGATTTGCCTCATTAATTCCATTAGGTCAATAACCTCAGATATGCTGATGACACCACCCTTATGGCAGAAAGTGAGGAAGAGCTTAAAAAGCCTCTTGATGAAAGTGAAGGAGGAGAGCGAAAAAGTTGGCTTAAAGCTCAACATTCAGAAAACGAAGATCATGGCATCCNGCTGGAATGGAAGAAACACAAGCTGGAATCAAGATTGCCGGGAGAAATATCAATAACCTCAGATATGCTGATGACACCACCCTTATGGCAGAAAGTGAGGAGGAGCTAAAAAGCCTCTTGATGAAAGTGAAGGTGGAGAGTGAAAAAGTTGGCTTAAAGCTCAACATTCAGAAAACGAAGATCATGGCATCCGGTCCCATCACTTCATGGGAAATAGATGGGGAAACAGTGGAAACAGTGTCAGACTTTATTTTTTTGGGCTCCAAAATCACTGCAGATGGTGACTGCAGCCATGAAATTAAAAGACGCTTACTACTTGGAAGAAAAGTTATGACCAACCTAGACAGCATATTCAAAAGCAGAGACATTACTTTGCCAACTAAGGTCCATCTAGTCAAGGCTATGGTTTTTCCTTGGTGGTCATGTATGGATGTGAAAGCTGGACTGTGAAGAAAGCTGAGCGCCGAAGAATTGATGCTTTTGAACTGTGGTGTTGAAGAAGACTCTTGAGAGTCCCTTGGACTGCAAGAAGATCCAACCAGTCCATTCTGAAGGAGATCAACCCTGGGATTTCTTTGGAAGGAATGATGCTAAAGCTGAAACTCCAGTACTTTGGCCACCTCATGCGAAGAGTTGACTCATTGGAAAAGGCTCTGATGCTGGGAGGGATTGGGGGCAGGAGGAGAAGGGGACGACCGAGGATGAGATGGCTGGATGGCATCACGGACTCGATGGACGTGAGTCTGAGTGAACTCCGGGAGATGGTGATGGATAGGGAGGCCTGGCGTGCTGCGATTCATGGGGTCGCAAAGAGTTGGACACGACTGAGCGACTGAACTGAACTGAATTCCATTAGGTATAATTTAACTTGTGCTTCTAATCCCTATTTATCCTGTAAAATGGAAGTCAGACCTTAGTGAAAGCTGCTCAGTCGTGTCCGACTCTTTGGGACCCCATAAACTATACAGTCCATGCATTGTCCTTCCATGAAAGTCCTTCTCCAGCGGATCTTCCCAATGCAGGAATCGAATCAGGGTCTCCAGTACTGCAGGCAGATTCTTTACCAACTGAGCTATCAAGGAAGCCCGAAAGACCTTAAGAGCTGATCTATATGTAGCTTAAACATTTTTGGCAAGAGTATTCAGTTTTGCTTGATTTTATGTTTTTAAAAATTGGTATCACTTTGATATGGTTCTAAGATTTTTTCACTTAACATTCTCTTTTGTATTCATCCATGTTGTTGCCTAACATTCCCTTTTGGGTTCATCTATTTTGTCACCTGGATTTATACACTAATTTTCACTACTGCACAAACCATTGTGTGATTATAATTAAAATTTATCTATCCCACTGAAGATTTACATTTAGATTTTTTCGTTTTGGGCTGGGCTGTTACACATTTACAAACATTCAAGCACACAGTTTACAGGATACATGGGAAAGTTTCTCTAGGCACATACATTTGTATGAGAACTGACAGGTCTTATCAGGGATCAGCAAACTACGGCCCAAAAGGGGCCTATTGCGGTTTTCTGTAAATAAAATTTTACTGGAACACATCCGTGCTCATTTATGTATTGCCTATGGCTGTTTTTATATTACAGTGACATAGTTCAGTACTTGTGAAAGAGATTTTGATATGTCCCTAAAATATCTGCTGCCTATTCCTTTACAGAAGTTTATTGACTCCTGGGTTATAATGTATTTCCAAGAACACCAAACTTATGCAAAATATTTGTACTAATTTACATTTCCACCAATGTAAACCAATCCATAACTCCTTTGACTTATAACCTCTGAATCTTGGTATTTCCAAACTTCATAATTTTTGCCTATGTATTGAGTGGGGGAAAAAAGTTCTCAGTGTGGTCATCATTTGCATTTTTCCCAACAGTAGCAAAGTTGGACATTTTTTCATGTTTTTTACTATTAATATTTCCCTGTTTTGTAAAATGTTTGATGTCTCTTATCTATTTTTAAAACTTTTTATCCTATGAGCCAGTAAAAAAATAAGACAGCAATCTCTTTTTTTAACCATGTGATAGTTCTTTATGTATGTGGACACTAATTGTCTATCAGTTCTATGTATTGAAAATAGCTTCTCTCAATTTGTACCTTGTCTTTTAAAATTCTGGTTAGTATTTCTGTGGAAAACAGGTTACTTGTTTTGAGCAGCATCCAATTTATCAACCTTTCATTTTATAGTGTTTTTGGTAAGTTTTCCTCTATCCCTCAGTGAGAAATATATTCTGCTGTTTTTATAGTTCTAAGGGTGGTATAATTTATTTCATATATAACTACTTAATCTATGTGGAACAGATTTTAATGTATGATGGAAGGCAGAGATCCAATTTGATTTTCTTAATATGACTAACAACTGCCCCTTACTCTTTCATATATAAGACATTATGATGTGATGACCACATTGCAGTATTAGCACAGGAATAAATGGACCAGTGGATGAGAACACAGGTATATCCTGTTTTATTATGCTCTGCTTTACTGTGCCTCACAGTTACTGAGTTTTTTACAAACTGAAGGTTTATAGCCATCCTATGTTGTCATATGATTAGCATTTTCTATCAATAAAGTATTTTAACTACTATACGAACATTTTAAAGGACGTAATGCTATTGTACACTTAATAGACTACAGTATATTGTAAACATAACATATGCACTGGGAAACCAAAAATTTGTGTGACTCATTCTGCTGCTGTATTTGCTTTATTGCGGTGGTCTAGAACTGAACCTAGGGTATCTGAAATATCTCCTAGGATATTCCTGTAGTTTTCGGTGTACACCAGTTTTCAGTGTTCACCTCCTTGGTTAAATTTATTTCTAGGTATTTTATTTTTCTGATACAATTGCAAATGGGATTGTTTTCCTAATTGTTCTTTCTGATAGTTCACTGTTGGTACACAGAAATGAGATTTCTGTATACTGGTTTTGTACCCTGCAAAGTTCAATTGTTAGTTATAATAATAGTTTTTTGGTAAGTCTTTATAGTTTTCTATGTTAGAACTGACCTTTGAACAATGAAGAGTATGAACCACGTGGGTCCACTTATATACAGATTTTTTCAATAGTAGATTCTATAGTACTGCACTAGCTATGGTTGGCTGAATCCGTGAATGCAAAACTTCAAACACAGAGGAACCTCTAGTACAGAGGAACTGGCTATACAGATAGCCAAGTATAAATTACACATGGATTTTTAACATGGAGGGTTGGCACCCCTGACCCCTGCACTAGTCAAGGGTCAAATGCAAATAGAGTAATCTGTAAATAGTGATAGTTTTACTAATTCCTTTCTGATTTGGATGCCTTTTATTTCTTCTTGACTAATTAAATGCCCTGATCAGGATTTCCAGTACTATGTCGGACCAAACTGTAACAGATTACCTCTTCATAAGCAGTGTACTATTCCTTATTCTTGGGGGCTTCCCAGGTGGCACCAGTGGTAAAGAACCTGCCTGCCAAGAGACACGGGTTCAATTCCTAGGTCAGGAAGATCCTCTGGAGGAGGGCATGGCAATCCACTCCAGTATTCTTGCTTAGAAAATCCCATGGACAGAAGAGCCTGGAGGGTTACAGTCCATATGGTCGCAGAGTCAGACGTGACTGAAATGACTTAGCACACACGTTCATATTCTACATCCTCAGCAACACTTCAAATCATCAGATTCTGATTTCTGCCAACACAGAAGGTAAATATTCTCACTGTGGTTTTAATTTTTATGTCCCTGATTAGGAAAGAGGCCGGACATCTTTTTGTATGTTTTAAGCACATGTAAATATGCTCTTTCATGAGTACTTGTTTTTCCATTCCATTGAGTTCTTTGGAAAAAATCTTTTCCTACTCTGAAGACCATTATTTCATTCTTTTAATATGCTTCAGTGGGAAAAAGTCCTTGATTCAATGTATACATTTAAAATTAGTAGGTTTTGTGTTTTTCTTACCCTAAAATAATGAACATATTATTCCTGCATTTGCACCTGAATTATTTGGAACATTGCCTTTGACTTTTAGGCCTCTGATCCACTGTGGGTGAATTTTTGTGTATGATGTGAAGTAATGTTGAGTTTTAAGCCAAAAGAGCTATGGTTTTTCAAGTAGCCATGTATGGATGTGAGAACTAGACTATAAAGAAAGCTGAGCACTAAAGAATTGATGCTTTTGAATTGTGGTGTTGGAGAAGACTTGAGAGTCCCTTGGACTGCAAGGAGATCCAACCAGTCCATCCTAAAGGAAATCAGTCCTGAATATTCATTGGAAGGACTGATGCTGAAGCTGAAACTTCAGTACTTTGGCCATCTGATGCAAAAAACTGATTTGAAAAGAGCCTNGCTGAGTGCAGAAGAACTGATGCTTTTGATTTGTGGTGTTGGAGAAGACTTGAGAGTCCCTTGGACTGCAAGGAGATCCAACCAGTCCATCCTAAAGGAAATCAGTCCTGAATATTCATTGGAAGGACTGATGCTGAAGCTGAAACTTCAGTACTTTGGCCATCTGATGCAAAAAACTGATTTGAAAAGAGCCTGATGCTGGGAAAGACTGAAGGCAGGAGGAGAAAGGGATGACAGAGGATGAGATGGTTGGATGGCATCACCAACTCAATGGACATGAGTTTGAGTATACTCTGGGCATTGATGATGGACAGGGAAGCCTGGCATCCTGCAGGCCATGGGGTTGCCAAAAGTCCAACAGGACTGAGCAACCAAACTGAAATGATGTTAAGTAATAATCCTATCTTTTTTCCCCCGTATATTCGGTTCGTCTCCAAACCCCCACTTGTTCTAAAAAGTAAATCCTTTTTCCAGTAATATTCACATCACTTTGCTACAAGCAAGGGACATACATGGCTGTTCTGTTTATGGGCCATTTTGTTCTAAAGGTCTATTTGTCTATCACCATGTCAAATCCAGGCTTCCCTGGTGGCTCAGATGGTAAAGAGTCTGCCTGCAGTGCGGGAGACCTGGGTTTAATCCCTGGGTTGGGAAGATCCCCTGGAGAAGGAAATGGCAACCCACTCCAGTACTCTTGCCTGGAAAATTCCATGGACTAGGAGGCTCCTCAGAGTCTGGTAGGCTACAGTCCATGGGGTCGCAGAGTCGGACACGACAGAGTGACTTTACTTACTTACTTTACTATGTCAAATCCTTACTATATCAGTTCTTAAAAAAATCTTGGATATCTCATTTTTCAAATCTGCCTATCTTTTTCTTCTTCAAGAGCATTTTGGCTATTTTTGGTTCTTTGCACTTACACATTATTTTTAGAAGTGATTTCATTTTTAGTTTAACAACTAAACTGTGATTTTGATTGAGATTACATTGATTTTACACATTAATTAGAGGAAAAGTGACCCCTTTATAGTAAGTCAGCCAATCCATGAACACGGTGTCTCCTATAATTTTCCCAATATAGGTTTTATACATCATTTATTAGATTTATAAGCATTATTACAACTTATAATTTTAAAAAGCATTTTGCTTTTAATTACACTTCCTGATGTTGTTGGCATGCTGCTGCTGCTGCTAAGTCATGTCAGTCGTGTCAGTCGTGTCCGACTCTGTGTGACCCCATTGACAGAAGCCCACCAGGCTCCTCTGTCCCTGGGATTCTCCAGGCAAGAACACTGGAGTGGGTTGCCATTTCCTTCTCCAATGCATGACAGTGAAAAATGAAAGTGAAGTCGCTCAGTCGTGTTTGACTTTTAGCGACCCCATGGACTGTAGCCTACAGGGCTTCTCCGTCCATGGGATAAATAGAGGAATACAAATAAAAATGGAAAATGTTTCCTCATTTAAAGTTTAGTTCAAGAGTGCACTGTACTAATGGCAGTGATCAATAGGCAGTAATACAAGAGGCAGTGAGCAAGACCATCCCTAAGAAAAAGAAATACAAAAGGCGAAATGCTGTCTGAGAAGGCCTTTCAAATAGCTGAGAAAAGAAGAGAAGTTAAAGGCAAGAAGAAAAGGAAAGATATACCCATTTGAATGTATAGTTCCAAAGATGAGCAAGGAGAGATAAGAAAGCCTTCCTCAGTGATCAATGCAAAGAAATAGAGGACAGCAATAGAATGGGAAAGATGAGAGATCTCTTCAAGAAAATTACAGATACCAAGGGAACATTTCATGCAACGATGGGCACAATAAAGGACAGAAATGGCATGGACCTAACAGAAACAGAAGATATTAAGAAGAGGTAGCAAGAATACACAGAAGAACTATACAAAAAAGATCTTCATGACCCAGATAACCACGATGGTGTAATCACTCACCTAGAGCCAGACATTCTGGAATGCAAAATCAAGTGGGCCTTAGGAAGAAGGATCACCATGAACAAAGCTAGTTCTACCTGAGCTTTTTCAAATCCTAAAAGATGATGCTGTGAAAGTGCTACATTCAATATGCCAGCAAATTTGGAAAACTCAGCAGTGGCTACGGGATTGGAAAAGGTCAGTGTTCATTTCAATCCCAAAGAAAGGCAATAACAAAGGATGTTCAAACTACTGCACAACTGCACTCATCTCACACACTAGCAAAGGAATGCTCAAAATTCTCCAAGCCAGGTTTCAACAGTATGTGAACCAAGAACTTCCAGATGTTCAAGCTGGATTTAGAAAAGGCAGAGGAGCCAGAGATCAAATTGACAACATCTGATGAATCACTGAAAAAGCAAGAGAGTTCCAGAAAAACACCTACTTCTGCTTTATTGATTACCCCAAAGCCTTTGACCGTGTGGATCACAACAAACTGTGGAAAATTCTGAAAGAGATGGGAATACCAGACCTCCTGACCTTCCTCCTGAGAAATCTGTATGCAGGTCAGGAAGCAACAGTTAAAACTGGACATGGAACAACAGACTGGTTCCAAATAGGAAAGGAGTATGTCAAGGCTGTATATTGTCACCCTGCTTATTTAACTTATATGCAGAGTACATCATGAGAAATGCTGGGCTGGAAGAAGCACAAGCTGAAATCAAGATTTCCAGGAGAAATATCAATAACCTCAGATATGCAGATGACACCACCCTTATGGCAGAAAGTGAAGAACTAAAAAGCCCCTTGATGAAAGTCAAAGAGGAGAGTGAAAAAGTTGGCTTAAAACTCAACATTCAGAAAACTAAGATCATGGCATTTGGTCCCATCACTTCATGGCAAACAGATGGGGAAACAATGGAAACAGTGACAGACTATTTTTTTGGACTCCAAAATCACTGCAGATGGTAACTGCAGCCAGGAAATTAAAAGATGCCTGCTCCTAGGAAGAAAGGCTATGACCAACCTAGACAGCATATTAAAAAGCAGAGACATTACTTTGCCAACAAAGGTCTAACTAGTCAAAACTATGGTTTTTCCAGTAGTCATGAGAGTTGGACCATAAAGAAAACTGAGCACTGAAGAATTGATGCTTTTGAACTGTGGTGTTGGAAGAAGACTCTTGAGAGTCTCTTGGACTGCAAAGAGATCCAACTAGCCCATTCTAAAGGAAATCAGTCCTGATTTTCACTGGAAGGACTGATGCTGACACTGAAACTCTAACACTTTTCCCACCTGACAAGAAGAACTGACTCACTGGAAAAGCCCCTAATACTAGGAAAGACTGAAGGGGGGAGGAGAAGTGGACGACAGAGGGTGTAATGGTTGGATGGCATCACAGACTTGAATGACAGACTTGAGTTTGCGTAAGCTCCAGGAGTTGGTGATGAACAGGGAAACCTGGCGTTCTACGGTCCATGCGGTCGAGAAGAGTCAGACACAACTGAGTGACTGAATTGAACGGAACAGAGTCCAAGTACTAAAGTTAGTTAGCATCATTAAGAAACCTTTTCTTAGCCTTCCTGCTGGGAATGCAACAATAACTCCTTATTTTACACATTTCTACCTATACTTCCACAAGTATATAATGGCACAGCCACTTTGGAAAACTCTTCAATAGTTTACCAAAATTAGATCATGGAAATGACTGTATGCCTCTGTAAATAGTCACATTAAATTACCTGAACAGTACACTTAAAAAAAAAAAAAAAGGTACATTTAAAATGGATGTTTATAGTACCTGTAAATTATACCTTGATAAAGCTGTTCTTTAAAATATCATAGCAGCCTCATTCATAACTGACAAAAAATGGAAACAAACCAAATGTTCACCAACAGGGGAATAAATAAGCTCATTGTGACATGTTTACACCACAGAACATAATTTAACAATGGAAAGGAAAAGAACTAGTGATACACAACAACATGGATGAATCCTCAAACATTTTGCTGAGACCATAGAATAACATACTGTATGCTTTATTTTAAATAAAGAGTCAAGACTAATCTATGACAGTAGAAACCACAAAAGTGGTTGCCTGTAGGAAGCAGGATAGGGCATGAGGATGACAGGGATGGTACAGAAGGGAATTTTTTGATGTAATGAAAATGTTCTTTATCTTGATAGAAATGTAGGTCATATAACTTTACATATGTGTCAAAGCTGCATAGTTAAGACTGGTGCATTCTATTGTGTGAAAATTATACTTCAATTAAAAACAAATCTAGTTTCCCACTGAGTACCTGTTTTCTATCTGAAGAACGTACCATTTATAAACTGACAAATACAAATGCACTTGTTGACAATTCGTTTCATATTTCTAAGGGCTCTAAGCCACATTTTAGAAGAACAGCCTCCTAGCTGTAAAGTTTTAAGATACCTTAATATACAGTAACATGCAAACCTCAAAATGCTCCATCTGTATGTTATTTCTCTTTTCCACACTTGAGTGCTCAAAATTTATTCCGAGAAGAAATCTAAACAATGGTATTCTTTAAGCATAATATTAAAAATTACATTATATATGGGATAAGCCTATTTTCTCTCCCCTAGAATAGACCCTGACAGACTCAAGTTTTGAATTTGACTTGAAATAATTATTTGTTAAACCTTTACTATGCAATTAGCACTATGCCACATATTAGCTACTCTTTTGGAACTCACAATTTACTGAGAAAGATTAAAAACTATCACACAATAATAAATGTAATAATTAAGCACTGTTCTGAACATGTCAGAGATGAAAAATACCTGTAAAGCATGAAGCCACTTCTTCCTCTTTTATTTATGGCAAACATAATTAACTGATAGTGGCACTTTTTCTTGCTGAGCAAGGATGCAGTCTCAGAATTCTTCTTAATATTGAGCTCCATGAAGACCCTAACAATGTGCTTGAACTGACAGAGCAATTAAAACATGTTTCTCTGTTACGATGTGATAAAAATACACAGGAGAAGCAGTCCAAAAAGGCTAGAGAAAGTTTTAGTAAGAAGGCAGAACATTCATTCATCAATCAACATCCATGTGTCCATGGGGTCACAAAGAGTCAAGACATGACTGAGCATATGCACATGCAGGCAAGCACACAGACATACACACAGTATTAAAGGAGTTAGTGCACATGTGCGCGCACACACACATACACAATGAAAGGAGTGCACGTGCACACACAGTATGAAAGGAATTAGTGCACGCACGCATGTGAACACACACACCGTATGAAAGTAGTGCATGTATGCGTGTGAAAACACACACAGTATGAAAGTAGTGCATGCATGCGCACGTGTGCACAAACACACACACACACTATGAAAGGAGTTAGGACTACCAGAGAAATTAAAGCAGTAAGATATGGTCCCAGATTTCAAAACAATCAATTTATTCAAGAAGCAAAAGAGTGATAAAACAGGATGCTGAGTGCTATCAAGCATACACAGGATGTTTGGGCATCTAAATAAGACCACGATGAGGTAACTTTTCCAGGAAAAAAAGTGACTCTTTGGCCAAGTTCTAAAGCATAGTTAGCCAAATAAAGAAAGATGGAGGTGTGTGATATCACCAAGATGGTGACCTAAGTTGTTCCTGATTTCACACTCTTATAAGAACAACTATTCATAGACAAGACACCACTGAGAAAGGTGGAAGGAAAGAATACATGGGAGGCAAGGTAGTATGAGAAAGTATATCACATATACTTGCACAGCTTGACACAGAGTTAATCTTGAAACATGAGGAGGATTTTAATATGTACTAAGAGAATGACAATAGTTGAGATACCACTGATTTTACAAATTCTACCAATCAATTATTATTATATGCATGTATTCCTGAAGTAAAAAGTTAAATAACAGCTCTAAAGAAATATGAATCAAGGAAATAATTATTAATAGCTACTAGCCTTAACCCTAACTTTATAATGGCTCACAACACTTGAACCCACTGATCAATTTTTTAAATAAAATTTTAAATGTGGAAAAGTCTTAGACTTACAGTACAGTTTCAGATAATAGAGAATTTCCGTACATATCTCTCACCCAGTGTCCCTTGTTGATAACTTCTTATGTTATTGTGGTACACTTGTTACAACTAAGGAACCATTATTGGCATATTACTATAATTAGACTTCAAACTTTATCTGTATTTCCCTAGAACTAGTTTTCTCTTATCTTTTTCTGTTCCAAGATCCCATCCAGGATATATTACATTTAGTTATCCTGTCTCCTTAGCCTTCTCTGAGCCATGACATTTTCTCACACTTCATTTTTTACAACCTTTATATTTTCAAGTCATACAGGTACAATGTATGTATTACATTGTAATACACTGTACAAGTATCAGTTATCATGTAGAATGATCCTGGATATGCATTTGTTTGATGTTTTTCTCAAAACTAGACATGTGTTTTAGGGGAAAAAACGACAGAGGATTAGGCCGTTCTCATCACATCAAGGATACATACTACCAACATGATTTAACACTAATATTAACATTTATCACCTGGCAAGGCTGTGTTTGCCAGGTTTCTCCAGCATAGTTACTTCCCCTTCCTTTCTACAGTCTACCTTTGGAAGCAAGTTATTAAATACATCCCACACTCAAGGGAAGTGGAGAGAGTTTAAAAAAAAGCAAAATGTTTTCCTGTAATACTCTTGCATTTTCTATGATCCAATGGATGTTAGCAATTTGATCTCTGGTTCCTCTGCCTCTAAATCCAGATGTTAAACATCTGAAAGTTCTCGGTTCACGTACCGTTGAAGCCTGGCTTGGAGAATTTTGAGCATTACTTTGCTAGCATGTGAGATGAGGGCAATCGTGCAGTAGTTTGAACATTCTTTAGCATTGCCTTTCTTTGGGATTGGAATGAACACTGACCTTTTCCTGTGGTCCTGTGGCCACTGCTGAGTTTTCCAAATTTGCTGGCATAATGAATGTAGCACTTTCACAGCATCTTCTTTTAGGATTTGAGATAGTTCAGCTGGAATTCCATCACCTCCACTAGCTTTGTTCATGGTGATGCTTCCTAAGGCCCACTTGACTTTACATTCCAGAATGTCTGGCTCTAGGTGAGTGATTACACCATCGTGGTTATCTGGGTCATGAAGATCTTTTTTGTATAGTTCTTCTGTGTATTCTTGCTACCTCTTCTTAATATCTTCTGTTTCTGTTAGGTCCATGCCATTTCTGTCCTTTATTGTGCCCATCGTTGCATGAAATGTTCCCTTGGTATCTGTAATTTTCTTGAAGAGATCTCTTGTCTTTCCCATTCTATTGCTGTCCTCTATTTCTTTGCATTGATCACTGAGGAAGGCTTTCTTATCTCTCCTTGCTCTTCTTTGGAACTGTACATTCAAATGGGTATATCTTTCCTTTTCTCCTTTGCCTTTAGCTTCTCTTCTTTTCTCAGCTATTTGAAAGGCCTCCTCAGACAACATTTTGCCTTTTTGCATTTCTTTTTCTTAGGAATGGTCTTGATCACTGCTATCATGGATCACTGTTCAGTGTCACAAACTTCCATCCATAGTTCTTCAGGCACTCTATGAAATCTAATCCCTTGAATCTGTTTGTCACTTTCACTGTATAATCATAATGGATTTGATTTGGGTCATACCTGAATGGTCTAGTGGTTTTCCCTACTTTCTTCAATTTAAGAATTTCCCTAATTTCTTCAATTTCCCTATTTTCTTCAATTTCTTCAGTTTAAGTATCCAAATTCCCAGAAAATCAGTACATACATTCAACAGTAGCAGAACATACTTTGGTATATTTTTAATACTTATCATAGAATAATGTGATACATATTTTTGTGACCAATTTCTTAAAATATTTATGTAGGAAATAAATTATAATTAGACTGCATTTACAAATGTTTACAACATCTTAATCAAGATTACTCACAGTGAATTTTATTACATTATATTTTATTACATATCAAATTATTTAAAAATAGATAGAACTATAATGAAACACAAAACATATGTTATGTCACATGTTTGTTTAAATCCAACTTGGGTTAAATATATTAAACAGATCCTGTCAGTCTGCTTTTTTTTTTTCCTTTCATGTCAGTGAAGAAAAAAAAGCAAGCATAAATAGCTCATAAAATTAGCTTTTCACTTTCACTGTATAATCATAATGGATTTGATTTGGGTCATACCTGAATGGTCTAGTGGTTTTCCCTACTTTCTTCAATTTAAGAATTTCCCTAATTTCTTCAATTTCCCTATTTTCTTCAATTTCTTCAGTTTAAGTATCCAAATTCCCAGAAAATCAGTACATACATTCAACAGTAGCAGAACATAACTTTGGTATATTTTTAATACTTATCATAGAATAATGTGATACATATTTTTGTGACCAATTTCTTAAAATATTTATGTAGGAAATAAATTATAATTAGACTGCATTTACAAATGTTTACAACATCTTAATCATCAAGATTACTCACAGTGAATTTTATTACATTATATTTTATTACATATCAAATTATTTAAAAATAGATAGAACTATAATGAAACACAAAACATATGTTATGTCACATGTTTGTTTAAATCCAACTTGGGTTAAATATATTAAACAGATCCTGTCAGTCTGCTTTTTTTTTTTCCTTTCATGTCAGTGAAGAAAAAAAAGCAAGCATAAATAGCTCATAAAATTAGCTTTCCCTCCACTAACAGTTGCCAGTACTATCTGAAGAATACGTGTATCTGCTTTATCATTTGCATAAAACTACCCTCCCAATAAATCAATGGATTAAAAAATAAATAAAATCAGTCCAAAAGTACACATCTTCCACTTTCAAACACATAATTAATGTGTGTGTGTGTGTTAGTCACTCAGTCATGTCCGACCCTTTGCGATCCCATGGACTGTAGCCCAGTGTTCATGGAATTCTCCAAGCAAGAATGCTGGAGTGGGTAGCCATTCCCTTCTTCAGAGGATCTTCTAATATATAATAATAAGTCTATATTTGCAGTCATTTAAATTTTAATCTAAAAACAGTGATAGTGGCTTGTAAATAACTTTAAAAGAATTTCAATCATCTATTTTAACAATAAATGAGTTTTGTGTTTGAGTGCACAGCTGAGGATTATATTACTAATATAGTTACAGAGTTATAAAGATGTGGTTTTCTTAGAAAGGATTTCATTTCCCTGACCTGTCAAGAAAACATCTGAAACAACAAAAATAGTCAAAACTATGTATGTATTCTACAGTGAAATCAAGGAACATCTGACTATTAAAAAAATCAATTAATGGAATTACTAACAAGAAAACATACATGACACAAAAATAATAAAACCTTAGATTATTACCTAAAGAATCCAAAGAACTCTTAACATTTTATTAGTACCTTCGCAAAATTAGAAGGTATTTTACAGAAATATCTGCCAATGCTAAAAGGTTTACAGAGACTGTTTTAGTCTTAACAGAAAAAAGTAACCAATAACTCTAGAAAAGTATGTGTAGGTTGCACTACCCTCTAATGGAAAATGATAAGAGAAATATATGACCAGGTTAATCTTATCCATAGGTATAAATATTAAAATCACAGCTTACCTCACAATTTCTATAATTCCAAAATATTCTGAGTCATGGTTTCAGGATTTTTTTAAAATAAAGTTTCAAGTATTATACCACTTTTCCCTAAAATTTTAAGCTTACATCATGTGGTAACCTTTAGACACACAATAATTAGGATACTAAAGTGAAATGATACTGTATTTCATGCAATAGTATTTTTATTCTACTGTACTGTACTTTATATCATTTTAATTGCAAGACAAAGGATTGAGTTTAATTATTCATGACAAACGTGGGCTATCCTTTAAATGGCTGTATCTCAAAAAAAACTTACAAACACTAAAGTACTACTTTTAAAACCAACAAATGTTTTCTAGAATAAAGATGGTTACAATAACACTTACCTCAGTCTTTTTACTAATGTGATCTGTAAACAAACAAAAAAAAATAGTGAGACTTCACTGAAGGACATTAACATATGAAATATTTCAATATCTACAAAATATTTAAACTAAGTTATTGAAAAGAATTTCAAAATTATAAGAGTTACACGAGGCTTCCCTGGTGGCTCAGCAGTAAAGAATCCGCCTACATCCCTGAATCAAGAAGATTCCCTTGAGAAGGAGATGGCAACTCACTCCAATATTCTTGCCTGGGAAATTCCACGGACAGAGAAGCCTGGTGGGCTACAGTCCATGGAGTCGCAAAAGAGCTGGATATAACTTAGCGACTGAACAACAACAATAAGAATTACAGAAGTCATTTGGGGGTTGTCTGGAACTCACATCAAAGTTACTTTTCTAGGGATAAGATGTTAAAATTTACCATATAATTACTAATTTGCTCAGCTTAAGGATTCATATCCCACTAAATGCCACCCATACCAAGGGGTATTAAATTCTAAACATTTGAATTTCATATATTTTAGATTTGTTGTTTCACATAATTATTTTTTTGGGGGGAGCACCTGATGGGAGGGAAACATGTCTAAAATCAAATCACAGGGTAAAGATTGTACAGACCACTGCCTTTGTGGGATTAAAAGGGAGAATAGTAATTTGTGTCCTGTAAAACTATTAGCTAGGCTTTTTAAAATTTTAAAACTACATATTATAGTGATAATACTGTGAAAAAAATCCTAAAAATTAAAGTATATTTATGTTGACACAACTATATCGAAATTAAACAAACCATTGACTTAGTAACAACATGGTATTTCTGGGAAATGATTACAAGGAAGACACAGGGAATCCACATTGACAAAAGGTTAAAACTAATAGGTAGCAAGTGTTCTTATTTCAATTGGAGATGATCAAGGTACCTAATATTTAACAATACTTCTCAGGCACAGTAGAAACTTTCCATTCTCAAGGACTAAAAATAATTTAACAGCATAGTTTCTTATGAGAAATCTATTTGCAAATCTAAAAGCTGGGTCCAATGCTCTAAAGCATCCACTGATCAGAATAGAGTCCATAAATCCAGCAAATGTCAAAATTGTGTTTCAGGTCAAACTACCAAATCCTGATAGGCTATTCAGTCATTCTTCTTGCATGTTCTACTTAGTATTCAATGTGAAGCCAGAAACCCAGGGAGGAACCATGGTAGTGTTTATCATGTTTTGAAATAGTTGTGCAGCCTGCCTTTAACAATATCATACTAATGTCACTCTCAACTCATCTAATAAATTTACATACTATTTAAACATATGATAAAGTTTTTAAAAACATTCTTTTCATATCTTTGCCTGGTTTATAATGACCTAACTCTTACATAAAATCATTCTTACTAAAATTGGAAATTTAACATGTATCTGTTCTTTTAACCCCAAAACAAAGTGACTTAATCAGAAAAGTCAGCTACAGGAAAAACCTTCCTCATCCGTAAATGTAAACAATGCAATCCTCTAAATTTATTCCTAACTTCACAGACTACATGGAAATCCAACCAGTCCAACCTAAAGGAGATCAGTCCTGTTGCACTACCCTCTGGAGGGACTGATGAAGCTGAATCTCCAATACTTTGGCCACCTGCTGCGAAGAATTGACTCATTTGAAAAGACCCTGATGCTGGGAAAGATTGAGGGCAGGAGGAGGAGGGGATGACAGAGGATCAGATGGTTGGATGGCAACACCAACTTGATGGACATGGGTTTGGCTGTACTCCGGAAGTTGGTGATGCACAGGGAGGCCAGGCGTGCTGCAGTTCATGTGGTCGCAAAGAGTTGGACACGACTGAGCGACTGAACTGAACTCACAGACTGGCTTGTTTCTAAAAACAGTGAGGTATTTTTTTATACATATATATTACTGTTATGGTCTTACTAATCCTCATTGACGGTTTCCCTGGTGGCTTAGATGGTAAAGAATCTACCTCTAATGCAGGAGATCTGGGTTCGATCCCCAGGTTGGAAGATCCCTTGGAGAAGGGAATAGCAACCCACTCCAGTATTCTCTGCCTACAGAATTCCATGGGCAGAGGAGCCTCGTGGGCTATAGTCCACGGGATGACCAATGTATTAAGTTTAAATTCATAAGAGTCAAATTGACTTCAAGAGCAATGAACAAACAGCTGTTCATTTGGTCAGCAACTACTCTTATTTTCCTTTGAATATAATTCCCTGCAATACAATCAGACCTTGCTGTTTATCTGTTCAGCAACTGTTTTGATTGGTGTAAGCACAGCTTGTTGTTATTTAGTTGTTAAGTCATGTCTAACTCTTTTGCAACCCCATGGACTGTACTTTGTCAGGCTCTTCTGACCATGGGATTCTCTAGGCAAGATTACAGGAGTGGATTACCATTTCCTTCTCCAGGGGATCCTCCCAACCCAGGGATCGAACCCATGTCTTCTATGTCTCCTGCACTGGCAGGCAGATTTTTTTCCACTGCACCACCTGGGAAGCCCCCTATTTCTGGTCTAGTGTAAGTCAAATTACTTTATGTGTAAGGACAATAATATGTTTCAAGATGACTCAAAACTACAAATAACAATTTTTATTTTCAGTGAATTTTAGAAAAGGGGCAAATTCAGAAATACAGAAAGATAAATTCTTACTGACATTTTATGATGTCTTAATGACTGTCTTTAAATCACTTTAACCCCCAAATAGTTTATTTCCAAGCAGGTTTACATGTTCTACATTCTAAGTAACATATTAATGAAACAATCTTAGCTTAAAAATTAGAAAGGTACTGAAACTTAAGTATACAAAGACTCAGAATAGTTTCTCTGGCTTAATAGATTTTGTACATATATTACCTTCAGATTGAAACTCTTTTAGTGATATTGTGAGAGGTTTGTCTTTTCCCTGATGAGTCTTTCTTTTGTCTTTTTTATTCATAACCTTTGACTGAGTCGATGCATTTTCAGCATTTTCATATTCCTAAAAAAAATTACCAACAATAATTAAGCTTGGTTTACACCAGTAAAATCAATTCACCAATATGCAACATGTTTCTTAAAGTTATATTTTTAAAGAAGAAGCAAATAAAAAATCAAAACAGAGGCTAGCCAAACTGTATAAAAAGTTACCTGTTTACGGATATACTTAATCTTTTGCCTATTAAACACTAAAATAAAAATTAAAAGCTATACCTTGATCTATAACTCTGAGTTGCTCATCCTCTTCTTCATTTCAGGACCAAAGTTAACACAATAATCTAGGGTCAATTTCCTTTCTGGCTTCTGCTAGTCTCTGACACTAAAATTAAAGTCAGCCTCCTGGTGGCTCAGATGGTAAAGAATCTGCCTGCAATGCGGGAGACTCAGGTTCGATCTCTGGGTTGGGAAGATTCCCTGGAGAAGGGAATGGCAATCCACTCCAGTATTCTTGCCTGGAGAACTCTATGGACAGAGGCTACAGTCCGTGAGGTGGCAGAGTCAGACACAATTGACCAACTCACACTTTCAGTTTTCTTTTTCAAAGCCAAATCCAAAGACTTTTTTTTTTAAGCATCTCTTGGTTTCCTCAATACACTTCTGACTATGCTTACTTCTCCTTCACTGGTTTCTCTTTTCCCAACTATGTTCTTTAAAATGCAGCTGCTGTTCACCATTATTCCATTCTTAACCTATCTTCATATCCTTTATACCTGTTGTTCCTCAAACTCAAAATTTAAAGTTCTATCTGATGACTTGTGTATGTACAGACAACTCACATGGGATGTTCAATAAATATCTACAAACTAAGCATGTTGAACTCCTAGGGAGTACCTTATTTAATGTCACCATCATTACACTGTCTAGGCTAGAAACCTCAGTGATCCTTGCCTATTCTTCCTTTATATTTTATGTGCAAATTAGTTACTAGGTCTTGTTGAGATTATCTCCTAAAGACCTCTTAAATCTATTCTCTTTTATTCATCCCCAGCAGGGAAGTTCAGTTCAGTTCAGTCACTCAGTCATGTCTGACTCAGTGCAACCCCATGGACTTCATACTCTGTCATTTCCCTTGCCTTCTTTAACTTGACATTACAATACTCTCTAGTTTTAGCCCCACCATTCATCTTCTACACTGTTATAGCATGAGTTTCTAAAATGAAAACCTGAAATCTAAAAGTTAAAAATATTCAACAGCTCTCTCCCAACAAATGTATAAAGTCAATCTCCTAAGTCTGCACACAATGTTTATAGTCTATTCTGGAGGCAGTGTCTCCAGCAACTCTAGGTACTTAATTACAGTTTTTCAAAATGCTACTCTTTCACATGTATACATACAAGATATATACTCACCTCTCCTTCCTTGAGAATGCCTTTCTCTTGCCTACTGATGAACTTTTAATACATCAAGTAAGATGCCTCTTTAAGAACCTTTTCCTAAGATATCCTGCAATCCTAAGATATCCTGTCACAATATGGATAGACCCTGATAACATCATGCTCAGTGAAATAAGTTAGAGAAAGAGAAGTACTGAATGATATCACTTATATGAGGAATCTTTTTTTAAAAAATAAAGTCAAACCTATTAAAAAAGAGTAAAAGTAGTTACCAGGGGATGGTAAGATGAGACCAATGGTGTTTAAGTATACAAACTTATAATGAGTAATAAATAAACCACAGAGATCCAATGCACAGTATAATGAATAAAAATCAATAATACTATATACTACAACACTATCATATGATAAATATCACTTCACTGGCAATCATACTACATATACAACAATATACAAATATATCAAACTAACACACTATACATCTTATATTTACATACTGTAACACTTCAGATTTATCAAACACAAAAAGAATCCTTTCCTAAAATCCACCCCCATCAAAAGCACAGAAAATTCTATCTTACTGAATTCCCACTGCAATGAAAACATAAAATCTCTCAATACTATATACTACAATTATATGTGTGTCTCTCACTTCACTCTTTCTACTAAATTCAATAGCTTGGACCATGTCTCTCTCTTTGTACTGCATGCCTAGCAATTTTTGACTATTCAAAAAAATATTTGGTGAGTGAGTGACAGGATAGAAAATGCCATCCCACACTTTAGCTATTACGAAAACCTTTAGGCTAAAATAATCATAGTTATTTTATTGGAATACTGACTTAATATCTACATCAGTGTAATTACATCAAACTAGGTGGGCTGCCGTCTATGAGGTCGCAGAGAGTCAGACACGACTGAAGCGACTTAGCAGCAGCAGCAGCCACTGCATGGGGCTTCCCTCGTGGCTCAGCAGTAAAGAATGTGCCAGCAATGCAGGAGACCCGGGTTTGATCCCTGGGTCAGGAAGATCCCCTGGAGGAAGGTATGGCAACCCACTCCAGTATTCTTTCCTAGAGAATTGCATGGACAGAGGAGCCTGTCCACAGGCTGTAGTCCATAGGGCAGCACAGAGCTGGACACAACTGAAGCAACTAAGCAGCAGCAGCAGCAGCCATCACGGAGAACAGGAGTTTGACCATTCTCTGAGAATCACTATAGTCTGATCAAACCTGCGCTTTTAGGTACCAGGCCTATGACTGCCTCAAAAAAACTGGCTGGGAGCATATTTTACCATCTACTCTACTCCTCCTCTAAAGGTATGGCTAATCCTTTTAACTTTAGAATGTAGATATATATTTAACAACAAATCATCACTGTAAGGTAATATTCTATTTGATAAATTTTATCTTTGAACAGAGCAAGTCAGGAGGATTTTTCCAGTGTAATCTAAAAGTTCTTTTAAATGATGAAATCATAGTAAAGCTAGCGGAATCCACTTTTGTAATTGCCAGCTTTGTGTCTAAATGAACAAATAACAGTAAGGATTACAGTTATTCTTGATTATTCCAGATAATACAAATAGGGACATGAAAAATGAAACTAACACATACTGTGTAGCAAGTCTAGTCTAATGGCAACTTTAATCCTCTTCCCTTGAGCTACAAATAAATAGGAAAATCATCTAATGTAAATGTTCACTCCTCTACACCCTTCATGTTGAGTGAAGGAGTTAGTGTACAGTGATATAGTCTAAAGGCCCTTAAGCCCAAAGGCCATTTATGATCAACCACTAAGTAACCACATGTTGAATAAATTTTACAGACCAAAAAAAAATTACCAATGTATGCAAAAGACTAAAATGTTAAACAATATGGAGATAATATAAATGCTCAATTTAAATACAGAAAATAGAAACAAATGCTACTTTTTGCTTAAATATCCCTACAAGCTATATAATGCATTTCAACACATAGCCCAATATCAAAGCTTAGGGACAAATGCTAAATTCACTAGGTCAACTTATCAGAAATGTCCTCTCATTTACTTTAACTACAGTGTATCTTCAGTAGACAGTCTTTTAATGGATGCCCCTGTATACAGAGTTACTAAAATTTTTAAATCTTAACTATTTTCTATGTTCATTTAAAATAAGTTAAAATAAATCATCTGCTATTCATTTCCTCTCTCCCTTTCATTGTGGGTGGAGAAATTTCTTAACTAAACATTCCAAATCACCAGACACCACGTTTGTGGTATCTCTCAAAACTTGAGGAGAATCTCATAAAAACTTTATGTTAATACTTTGATACAAGGATGGATTTTTACAACACACTTTAAAGGAGAAATTTTATACAAAATTCAGGAAAGCTGGTTCAAACTTTTGACGACTTAAAATATCTAAATCAATAAATGTGAAAATACCTTTTTGTGTTCTTCATATTCTAATTTACTCAGCAACAATGCCTTCTCAAGATCTGCTTCAAACATTTCAGATGTTAGCTAAAAGTAAAAAGTTTCACAATAAACAGATATAGCATTATACAACACCAGTGAAATAACCATGATAATATATACAGAATAAGAAAACAAATACTTTAAAAAAAATTTGGGTTCTCCAAAGTTATCTATCCATACCAAAGTAGCGAACTCCATGTTTTATAGATGATACCAAAGCAAAAACTTACAATTTTGATATTTTTACTTCCTCATTGCCAACTATCTCTTGTGTAACACAATCTTTTTACTCTAATAAAAAAAAAAATCCTACAAAGAAATTGACACTATAACAGATGTCAAAGACGGTATCTAGTTTCGGAGACAGAAAATATAATGTTACTAAAAACAAATAAGAATACTAAAAACTCAATAAGCATTATAAAACATACCATATCCTTAATATAGACTAGTTTGCAGGTACAGAACCTTTAAATATGTTACAGAAAATTTACAGTGCATCTTTTTACTGTTTTCTTTTTATTCCTTTTGTATGAGTGGTCTTTACCTTTAAAGTCATCTAATACTACTATAGTAAAATGATTCTTTGTAATCTGTACCTTTTGGCTCCTCTCTCACCACTCAGTCTCATGTTAACCTCTGACAATCCAGCTCCTACTACCTCCAATCAAATTAGTCTTTAAGACTTACTTTTCCTAACTGCCCAACAGAACTGGTACCGTAGCTCAGTAAGACTTTGGGTTGTCTACCTTTGGAGGTAAGGTATGCAGCTCAATATAGGATAGCTGCAATAGGACAACAGTAAACTATCCTAGATTTGTTTACATGTATGTGTCAACTTATTCATACCATATAATAAAAACATAACTTCAATGGGCATTGCGTTTAATCTGTCCACAATACCTTGCTTCATTCCTTTGAATAACAACACTTCAATCCAGTGTCCTAGGATTCTGGCAAGACAGTCACCACCTGATTCTTTATACCACTCGCTAGCATACCCACAAACACCCTAGCTGCCATTGCAACCACCAACAGGATGGGAGCAAAGGACCGAGCTATTTTTCGTTCTCTTAGGAATTAAATTTTGAGAACAAAGTAAGTAGGGTTCAATCAGCAGATTATAGCCTCTAAAAGTGAGTATACTAGCTCTACTAGTTCATGCCTAAGAGCACCCCAGAATTTCTTAGTTTTCCTCTTTCCCAAGGTCTCATTGTTTAGTTTTTAATTCAAATCTGTTAATTAGTATCATTTACCAAATTATTCTTTTGCCAGTTACTCAGATTACTCAGTTATTCTAAGTAATCTTTCCGCTGCTTAACAATTTTAAAAAACTGAACTAAAACAGAAATCAGTTCCTAAAAGGAGTAATCTGTTTCAAAGGGATACCTTGAAAATTAGAAAATTGTTAACACTGGACATCAGGACCTGATAAATCATTTATTTCGAATCAATGTTATCCCTTTGAAAGTATCTCATCCAACCCTATACTAAGACAACAAAAAGAGAGGGAAAACTAGGTTTATCACAAAAAATTGATCTAACTCAGAGAAAAATACAATTAGAATTAAAATTGTAAATAAGGGCATACAGAAATTCTCATTAATTCCCAAGTGAACTGTACATACTTTTCTAAGGAATAACTGAAAGAACTTAAGAATTACTTCAATCCAAATGAATAATGATCAGGAAACAGTAATCTTCTTAAAGGTTAACTTTTTATACTTTATTATATAGATGTGTATTTAAAGAATATATAGTTAAAAGGTAAAAAGAAATCGAATTCATGTTGTTGTTGTAGTTGTGCAGTCACTAAGCCATGTCCAACTCATTGTGACCCCCATGAAGTGCAGGATGCCAGGCTTCCCTGTTCTTCACCATCTCTCAGAGTTTGTTCAAACTCATATTCATTGAGTTGGTGATGCCATCCAACTATTTCATTCTGTTGCCCTCTTCTCCTGCCTTCAGTCTTTCCCCGCATCAGGGTCTTTTCCAATGCAGTTGGCTCTTCACATCAGTGGCCAAATTACTGGAGCTTCTTGATGAAGGTGCAAGAGAAGGGTGAAAAAACTGGCTTTAAACTTAACGTTCAAAAAACTAAGACCATGGCATCCAATCCCATCACTTCAAGGCAAACAGATAGGTAAAACACAGAAACAGTGACAGACTTTATTTTCTTGAGCGCCAAAATCACTGGATATGGTGACTGTAGCCACGAAATGAAAAGACATTTGCTCCTTGGAAGAAATGCTATGACAAACCTAGATATCGTATTAAAAAGCAGAGACATCACTTTGCCGACAAAGGTCCATATAGTCAAAACTATGGTTTTTCTAGTAGTCATGTATGGATGTGAGAATTGGATTGTAAAGAAGGCTGAGCACCAAAGAATTGATGCTTTTGAACTGTGGTGCTGGAGAAGACTCTTGAGAGTCTCTTGGACAGCACAGAGATCAAACCAGTCAATCCTAAAGGAAATCAACCCTAAATATTCACTGGAAGGACAGATGCTGAAGCTCCAATACTTTGGCCACTGATGTGAAAGGCCAACTCACTGGAAAAGACCCTGATGCTGAGAAAGGCTGACAGCAGAAGGAGAAGAGGGCAACAGAGGATGAGATGGTTGGATGAACATGAGTTTGTGCAAACTCTGGGCGATAATGAAGGACAGGGAAGCCTGGCATATTGAAGTCCATGGGGTTGCAAAGAGTCAGACACAACTTAGCGACTGAATGACAACAAAGACCAAATACTTGACATTTCAATTTACTGAACCATTAGTCTATTTGTTCCTAGTTTTCTGCTATGAAATATGGTCAGACCAGTGACCTAAAGATATTGTTTTTGTTTCACTTTCAAAGTGCAGTGACCTGTATGAGTTTTTCCAAAACAAGTACCAAGTAATGTTTTGGAGAACAAAAGTGATGAATTTTGTTGCTAAAGCAAAAAAAAAAAAAAACAAAAACACAAAGAGCACTCTTCCTATAGTGAAATCGAGTGCAAGTCAAACTATCACCAAGAGACTTATTATACCAGCCACAAGGTTAATGAGAAATATCACTCTCACAAACAAAAAAGAGAACAAGCTATTGGCAAAATGCCTTTATCAGGTGGACTAGAGGATACAATGTGAGAAAACAATTAGCTATGCACATGCTAGCAGACATTTCACATCAGAGTTGGACAAAACCAGTGATATGTGGGGTCTGAATCCATACAACAGGAGAAAGAAATACACAGAATCTGATCTATTTTTCATTCAACATCCATTAGAAGAGATTTTTCCATTATTTTTGAGCCATGATGTAAAATTTTAAAAAGGTAACACTGGAATCAGTACTGTGTATGCTAAGTCACTTCAGTCATGTCAGACTGTGGGGCTCTATAGACTGTAGTCCACATAACATTAACTGCCACCTCAACTTTCATAAAATGTTCTAGCTTCTTGGTTTTTATTAAAACAAAAAATAAGTGCTGTCTAAAATAAATTTCTGTCCCCTGTAACAAATCTTTTTCAAACTACACTTTAACTTTGGACATTAAGTACAATGTTCTCCTTTTATATGGCAGAAACTTTTCTTCCGTTGACATGAGATTAACTAAGATCCAGTGCTTGCTCCTAAGTAGATGTAACAGATGCTTCTTTACTGTCTATCTTGTTGCTGTTTAATGCAGCTCTCAGATTTTATGCTGAGGTTTAGTTGATGTAAATTTATGTTATCACTTTGACGATTTAGGAGTAGGAAACTTTGTCTTGGTATTACTCTTCTGTATTTAAAATAAATAGTCATATAACAGACAAGATTTCTATATCCAGCTTTTCAATCGGCTTCGTTTGAATGTCATTCTTTTGGCAGTGGATATCCAGTTTCCCCAAAACCATTTGTTGTAAAGACATACATGGAGTTTCTCACAGTGCTGTTGCCCTGTGTGAAGAAGAATATCCACCACAACTGCATGCCTTCTGCCTGCTACAGTCAGTCTGGTCCCTATTTTTAAAATCTATTATTCCACACAGTAAAATAGATTCCAAGTGGTATACTGTCTATCAGTTCCAGAGCTTGCCTTATCTCTTCTTTACTTATCAGTGTAATTATCCCAGGAACTATGCTACTTGCCAGGACTTTGATTATTTTCCTACAAGTCAGACTTCCAAATAAGGTACTAGGTTTTCCTAAGTGACCCATCAATAGTATATCTAGTAGAAATTCCCCAAAGTTCCTCAGCCTTGGATGACATTTTTAGATAGGGTTAGGGCCAAGTTAACTATTTCTTTCTCCTAATTACCTGTTCATTTTGGTGGTAATCAATGGGGGCAGGAAGAAAGGCAATAAATATCTGTTCTTAAGTTCCCATATTACATGGAATTTATTTTGATGCAGAATTGAGCTGTTTTCCTTTATTAATTTTCCAGGGCCCCTTGGGCCACTGGGAGAAATTCTGTCTGGTGAAGACACTGGCAAATTCTATTACTGTCTAAACAAATGTATCATTAATAATACTTGTAAACCAGAATAAAATATCATAATGAATGCTGCAAAAGGAAAAAAACAATCAAATAATCCCCCTAAAATAAGACAATTTATCCAGTTTACTAGTACCTTGAAATATCATTTTTGCACAGCTCCAGTACTCTTGCCTGGAAAATCCAATGGACGGAGTAGCCTGGTGGGCTGCAGTCCATGGGGTCGCTAACAGTCGGACAGACTGAGCGACTTCACTTTCACTTTTCTCTTTCATGCATTGGAGAAGGAAATGGCAACCCATTCCAGTATTCTTGCCTGGAGAATCCCAGGGATGGGGGAGCCTGGTGGGCTGCCATCTATGGGGTCATACAGAGTCGGACACGACTGAAGTGACTTAGCAGCAGTAGCAGCCAGTGTAATAACAAGTGCTTGTAATGATGAGCCTGAGGCACTACAAATTTCTATAGAAAATGTTATAATTAACATAGCTTATGTTAAAAGCATGGTTTAGTATAGTTTAATCTTTTAAAACTGAAACTCAAGCACAATAGGCATAGCCACTCCATTAAGCCAAAATTCTGCTAAAATAATATTTACTTCCAACAGATCAAATGACAGTTTAACAGATAAAAAAATAACTATTCATTTTTCATACATACAGCATCTCCTAGAGTACATTCCAAATTTAGTATGTCATTTTCCTAAATACCACAAACATAAAAAGAAGCTGATTGGTTTTATTAAATTATCTCTTTGATTTGCTTATTAATGACATTTATTTAATAGAGGCATAAAGAAGAAAACATTGCATAAATATGTTTAAAAAAAGAAACATCACAAACTGTTTTACAAGACTGAAAAGGAAAAGTTTCCTCTCAAAGTCTTTCTTCTTTAAACAAAACTGTCACTGAGTATTTCTAGTTAGTATTGGTCTTACAAAAACGATTTTAAATAATTTAATCCTGTTTTTCTATCTTCCCTAGCTCTACCTCATTTGTAAAAAGGCAGATGAAGTAAAAACTCAGAAAATAACTGTTTGAAACTAACAAACTAACAAAAATAATAAATGTGTCTACCTGCTTTCCTAGATAAAAACCAGAACCTCTTATTAAAAGTAGCATACACATGTGAGTTAGTCCAATATAAAATGCTCCTCAGAACAGTAGTGTCATGGTTAGATGCACTGCTATCTAAAAAATGCAAAAATTCACTGAAAACTAAAGCAAAACAACTTAATTTACTTAGCTGTACCTGCTCATCTCTTTGTCTCCACTCTTGCCAATTTTCTTCTCGTGAATCCTTCTGTACTGGGTTTGGTAATGAAAGCTCATGTTGAGCATTACAAATGGCATGGGAGGATTTCTGTGGAATTTTCTTAAAAGCAAGATTCCTGAGCTATGGAAAAAACAAAAAAATATATATTAAAGTCAGTTTACCAATACTGGGATACTAATGATTTTTTTGGAAGTTAAGAAATCAATATTTTTATACTTCTAAATACTCATTATGCTAACTCACAAAGTCACTATGTGAACTTTTGTAATCTTTGTAGAATTTCACCAGCATTTGTGAAAATTTTGATGGATTTCTAGATGAAATGATTAGTAAGTAAAAATGGATTATATTATATTACACCACCATTTGAACTAATTTAATGATCCTGGTTTACTAAAGGGTTTATAGGAATAGAGAACAGGATAACAAGTATGCTCTTAAAATACAAAACAATAAGGTTCAGTAATGGCTTATAAATTTACAAGTTTAAATAGTGAGAGAAGATAGCTTGAGGAACTCTAGCAACTACTTTGCTAGTCCTGAAAAATCCAGAGCCTACAACTAGCAATATATGGTTAGGAAAATACTTTAATTGGTTACAACAGTCCAGTGGGGAAAGAGGACAAATCAAAAAGGTCTGTCTTAGGTGATACAGATTGCTCTACATTATTAAGTTTGAGGAACTTTAAAATATGATGACAAGAGACAGAGCAGTTCAAACATTCATGCCCCATGATTATCTTATTACAGATGTCTGCTGTTTACATTTAATGTAGAATAATGAGCTTCTAATGCAGCAAACATTAGTGTCTACCCTAACAATGTTTGCAAGGTAAAAAGATCCAGTGAGAACAGACGCTAATGCTGTTTCTCTTATATTGTAAAGACTTTAGCAGTTTCCTCTGTATCTCTAAAAGGGAAAAAACTAAACTTGTGATCTAATAGAAGATTTTTCCAATAAAAGCAATTGAGAAGTTTTTCAAAAAATACAGGGCCTAGCCCACAAAGTAACATAATGAATTAAAACTGTACTGGCCAAGCTATTCCCAACAGTAAGAATAATCTGAGACTCAGAGGTTGAAACAGGGAGAAAAGTATTGAGAGGCTATTACGGATTAAATTGTATTCCCTCATAAAATATGTTGTAGGCCTAACTCTTGCTGTCTGTGAATATGACCTCATTTAGAAAAAGGATCTTTGCAAATATAATCAAGTTAAGGTTAAACTGAATTAGGCTGGGCCCTAGTGAATGAAAGGTATAGACAAAGATATACGAAGCCAAGGAACACTGAGAACTGACAGCTACCATAAGAAGCTAGGAAGAGGAAAGAGGAAAGGAAGGATTCTACTCAGAAAGAGCCTGGTCCTGTTAACACCATGGTTAGAACTTCCAGCCTCTAGAACTGTTAAGAGACTACATTTCTGTTGTTTTAAGTCACTCAGCTTGTGGTATCTTGTTACAGAAGTCCTAAGAAACCAATAAAGAGGCTTTAAATCAAGGATCAACAATTTAACTGATAATCAACAGACTAATCTGCAGGAGGGAGTGATGAGATACAAACATGCTTTAAGTAGGTGGTTTCTGCTGTGGGAAAGCCAGAGTAGAGGAGATGCTGCTAGAGATGAAGCCATGGCAGGTTCAGTGCTGATTTATTACAGAAAATAGACTGACAGAACTATAGCTATGCAAGTGGGAAGGGAGGATCCTCAGGCTCATTCTCAGTAATGCAATGTAAACCCCACTATTACCTTATCCCCCAAATCATCATTAATTCCAAAAAGAAAATGGTAGGCAATCAAAAGTTCTGTAAGACTGGACTTCTGAAAGGTTATATAGTGAGAAAAATGTCTTTTAAAAAGTGACCCTGTGTGGCGAAAATTTTAAAGAGGTACTCAGAAAGCAATAGTGATGGAAATTAACAAATTGAAAAGGCTTTTTCGCAGTCTTGGTATATTATAAAATGAATACAGAGAGGGAAAAAACACTTTTACTACTTCTCTTATTCAGTGATAGGGCAAGGTCCTTACATACCTTCGGCTCTATTAAAAGACAAACACAGGCTAGAGCTGTTTTTCAGTATTTCTTTTAAAAATAAATGGGCACATCACATGTTGGTCATATAACTCATGCTAGGAGTATTTAGGGGAGAAGGATCTGCCATGTACTTACTACCCTTAAGAAACAGATGACAAATGCATAAAAATGTATGCATTTCAAGGCTAGTCATAGGATTATTATCTATAATAATAAAAAAATAGGAAACCTAAATGTTTATCACAATAGTCTGATTATAAGTAAACTATGACAAAGCCACATACTTTTAAATGTGGACTCATTTAAAATAATGTTGATTTTTATTTACTCACATGGAAAACTGCTCATGCTAATTTTTAAAAAGCCAGTTATAAAAGTCTATTATTAAAAAAAAAAAGTCTATTATATAATTTAATTTTCACTTAAGTTAAATATGAATGTAGATATGTGTGTACATGTCTATATATTCAAAATATATATGTGTACAGAAAACACATACCAAAATATTAATTTCTTATATCTCTAGTTATAGTCCCTAGAAAATAAATATTTTTATTTTATATTCACAATTGATTTTAATATATTTTTTATTTTATATTCACAAATGATCTTTGTTTCATTTTAAGACTTCCTATGTTTTTCAGGAACTTTTTGGAATGAGCACATAAGCTTCCATAGACCAGGAAAAGAAAGGCATTCAACATGTTCATTACATTAGACTTCAAATACAGATTCATATATTTATATATACATTATAGTCATAATTACCAAGTACCTATGGACCAGGAACTGTGGATACATGGGTCAACAAGATAGTAACTGTCCTCTTCATGCTTACAATCTACTGGGAAAGCAGACGTGAAATAATTATAATGCTACCTCATTTGCTTCACTCTGCTGCTGTTCCTTCTTTTTTCTTCTTTTCTCTCTTTTTCTCTCATTTGTAGTTGATTTATTTGTTTGAGACTTTCCAGTATTTCGACCTTTGCCTTTTCCAGGCTCAGAATCAGAACCACTGCCACTATCCACTTGCAACAAGGCAAAACGAGAGGCAGTAGTGGGGACAGAACTAAGTACTGCTGAGGCCATTGTAAAGATTTTCTTTCAAAATACTTCTGTCAAGAATAATTCCTGTGGGAAGGGAGAAAGGAGGCAGATGAGTAAACACAGTAAAATCTGTTTTAGATTTCAGAACAAACAGAAATACACACACACTTCTCCTGACACTAGATTTAGTAATATTTGGATTCATACCCACAGTCCTACTGGCAATAACATACTTCTTAAACTTAAGTAAACAACATAAAATTGTATAATATAAAACAAAAAATTATATACTGAGATTTCACAATTATTACAAGGCTACCACCAATATATTCATTTTTCCAGTTTCCAAAAATTAGTGACTTTCCTCTTTCTTTTAAATACGCCACCATATATCTATGAAGTACATCCTAAGTCTGCCATAATACGTACATATATTTATGGAGAACATCCTAAATCAACAGTTTATTAATACAATGAAAAAGTACGTATATCATTTTTCACTGCACTAGAGACCACTGGTCCTGCTACTGCTGCTGCTAAGTCGCTTCAGTCGTGCCCGACTCTGTGCAACCCCATAGACAGCAGCCCACCAGGCTCCCCTGTCCCTGAGATTCTCCAGGCAAGAACACTGGAGTGGGTTGCCATTTCCTTCTCCAATGCATGAAAGTAAAAAGTGAAAGTGAAGTAGCTCAGTCGTGTCCGACCCTGAGCGACCCCATGGACTGCAGCCCACCAGGCTCCTCCATCCACAGGAGTCTCCAGGCAAGAGTACTGGAGTGGGCTGCCATTTCCTTCTCCCACCACTGGTCCTACGACATGCTTATCCTCAACTTCGAACACAGGGAAAAAGGAGTAGGAAAGGAAGAACATTCTTATCATACACAAATTCTGCCTTAAGTTTGATTCTAGAGTGACAGCAAAATAGAGAACTTACCCTGGAGAGGGAAATGGCAACCCACTCCAGTATCTTGCCTGGGAAATCCCATGGACAGAGGAGCTTGGCAGGCTACATACAGTCTGCGGGGTCGCAAGAGTCAGTCAGACACAACCTAGCAATTAAACCAACGCCACCACCACACATGTAAAACCTGAAAATATTCATCACCAACAGAGCCACACATCAAGAATTACTGAAGGAGGTTCTTTAAGTTACAGAGAAAATCATCCCAGACAAAAATGTGGCTCTTCACAATAGACAGAATAATACTGGAAATAGTAACTACATTGGTTAAGTTCATAAAATTTTCTTCTATATAAATGTCCCTAAAGCATGACTATTATAACAAAAATTATTATACATAGATATAAATTATATATGTAAAATTAAAACTATGTAATATATAAATTATATATAATATTAAAACACATAACAAAAATATAGCATATATTGTGTTTTTATAATTATACATGTAAAAATGAAATGTGTTCTCTCAATAGTTGGGCTTCCTGATGGCTCAGTGCTAAAGAATCCACCTGCCAACACAGGAGATGCTGGTCCAATCCCCATGTCAGGAAGATCCCCTGGAGAAGAAAATGGCAACCCACTCCAGTTTTCCTGCCTCGGAAATATTGTAAACAGTGCCCAATGTTCACAGCAGCACTATTAACAATAGCCCAGACATGGAAACAACCTAAATGTCCATCAACAGATGAATGGATAAAGAAGATGTATGTGTGTGTATAGACTTGTGTAATCTAAGTCATCTGTTTGTGATCAAACACCATGGAATAATACTCCTTCATGAAAGAGAATAAAATAATGCCATTTGTAACAACACGGACCTACATATGATCACATTAAGTGAAGTAGATATGATAAAGACAAGTATCATATAATATCACTTATATGTGGAAACTAAAAAAATAAAATAATACAAATGAATTTATTTACAAAACAGAAATAGACTCATAGACATAGAAAACGAACTCATACTTAACACAGGTGATAGAAGGGGTGAGGGGAAGTTTAAATTAGTTTGGGATTAACATATTCACACTATGATATATAAAACAGGTAAACAACAAGCACCTACTGTATAGCAGAGGGAACTATATTCNAAAACAGAAATAGACTCATAGACATAGAAAACGAACTCATACTTAACACAGGTGATAGAAGGGGTGAGGGGAAGTTTAAATTAGTTTGGGATTAACATATTCACACTATGATATATAAAACAGGTAAACAACAAGCACCTACTGTATAGCAGAGGGAACTATATTCAACCTGTAAACAATGCTGCCATGAAAACTGGGTGGCTTCATGGATTACAGCTTTGTCATGGCATAGTGGCTTGCATGAAGCTATGAGCCATGCTGTGCAGGGCTACCCAAGATGGAAGGGTCATAGTGAAAAGTTCTGACAAAATGTGGTCCACTGGAGGAGGATATGGCAAATCATTACTGACTCAAGAAGCTCATGAACAGTATGAAAAGGCAAAAATATATGACATCAGAAGATGACTCCCCCAGGCCAGAAGGTGTCCAACACACTACAGGGGAAGAATGGAGGGCAATTACTAACAGCTCCAGAAAAAATGAAGTGGCTGGGTCAAAGCGAAAACAATGCTCAGTTGTGGATGTGTCTGGTGATGAAAGTAAAGTCTGACATTGTAAAGAACAACACTGCATAGGATCCTGTTATGTTAGGTCCATGAATCAAGGTAAATTGGACATGGTCAAGCAGGAGATGGCAAGAGTGAACATCGACATCTTAGGAAATCAGTGAACTAAAATAGACAGNCCAAAGGCGTGGGTGTCGGAGACAGAGGTGGTTCTGGTGTCTCTGTCTTGGGGATGTCAGTGGAGGTCTGGAGGAAGGACAGAGAGGGTATCAGGTCTGGGGCCAGGACAATCAAGGCGGAAGGGAGGGGCCAGTGGCTAGGATTCTGCACTCACAATGCAGGGGGCCCAGATTCAATCCCTGGTCAGAGAACCAGATCCCACATGCTGCAACTAAGAAAGTTCCCACGTGCCACAGCTAAGACAGAGAAAGTGTTAGTCACTCGATTGTGTCCAACTCTTTGCGATCCCATGGAGTGTAGCCCGTCAGGCTCCCCTGTCCATGGACTCTCCAAGCAAGAATACTGGAGTGGTTTGACATTTCCTTCTCCAGTGGAACTTCCCAACCCAGGGATCAAACCCGGGTCTCCCACATTCTGGCCATATTCTTTACCATCTGAGCCACCAGGGAAGCCGAAGACAAGGCACAGCTATATAAATAAATAAATAATTTTTAAGGTGGAAAGGGAAGACACTTTAAAAAAAAAAAGAAGGCAAAAGGGAGGTGAAGGAAGAGACAGACCCTGTCTCTCAGAGCACTCAGTCCAGGGAGGGGGGCAGAGGAGGATTCTCAAAAAACATCAGAGGGCACCCGCAGGCCTGTGGAGGCGAAGGTGTGCTGGCTGGATGAGGACAGCCAGCAGGGGGAGCCCTCGTGTGTGGAGGACAGACGGGGCTGGCCAGGGCTGGGAGGCACAGCAGCACTGGATCCAAAGCCCAGCGGTCAAGGTCAGTGTCCAGCACTCAGGGCCAGACTCCCAGAAGCCTAGCTCATGTGTCCGCTCCCAAGGCAGAGCTCAGCGGTCAGCCAGCCAGGCTGCAGTCAGAGGGGGAGTTCGAGCTCCTGCTGGCCCAGACAGCTGCAAAGGAACTGGGTCAGGNTAACCTCAGATATGCGAATGACATCACACTTATGGCAGAAAGTGAAGAGGAACTAAAAAGCTGCCGGGGTCCTGCCCTGGTGGATCCAGGGTGATTCGAAGGGGAGACGGATAGGTGAGGGAAAACTTATTTATTTATTTAATTAGAAATATAAGATTAGGAAGAAATAGTGTAGTAGGAAAATTAAGTGGAGAAAAGAGGCTGAATAACTTGGTTTCCATGGAAAACCAATAAAACTTTGAAACAAGAAGTTTGCACCATCTATGTTAGGCCACCGGCGCCCATGTGAATATCAGAGAATGCCCCGCCTTGGGCTCTCTCTCTCACGGAACTTAAAAGCCGGGGCAAGTAAGTAGATATGGCGAGCCTCCATGCCCCAGATGGGAATTCAGCCTGTAATTAGAGGGAAGAGGAGACACGGGGGAAACCAGTCCTTCCAATGACTTGCCCGGCCTCTTTTGTCTAGAAAGGCCTTTTATACCTTTTTGATTGTACATAGAGATCAATGGTAATACAAAATTATGAAGCATTAGCAGCCCAGACTCTTATCAAAACCAGGCTTTTCTCTCTGCATACCTAGTTGTATACATAAGTCTTAGGTGATTTACATCATCTTCCGGCCAGAGGGCCAATTAACAATTTTACGGCCCTTTTCTGATAAGGCTTTGTCAGCCAGAAGACTTATCTGTGTTGTTCTTCTCAAAGTCTAGTGCCACTCTCAGAAAAACACTAAATAAAGTTACATTCTTACATAGTACAAAATTATGAAGCATTAGCAGCCCAGACTCTTATCAAAACCAGGCTTTTCTCTCTGCATACCTAGTTGTATACATAAGTCTTAGGTGATTTACATCATCTTCCGGCCAGAGGGCCAATTAACAATTTTACGGCCCTTTTCTGATAAGGCTTTGTCAGCCAGAAGACTTATCTGTGTTGTTCTTCTCAAAGTCTAGTGCCACTCTCAGAAAAACACTAAATAAAGTTACATTCTTACATAGCAAAGATACAGCAATTTATAACAAGTAAAAGGAGTACAGTAATTTATAACAAAAGTAATTAACTCAAAAGTCTAGTGTTGCTAACATCAAAACTACTATATACCTTTTTCCATATCCCAAATACATTGATTAATATCCCCCAGGTGCCTAAAAGATAAAGAATATGGAGGCCTGGCAGCAATCATTGAGTCAACAGTTAAGTCCGTCACCAATATGATTTTTAGCTCTTAGAAAAGGCTCTGTATCTTTAAGATGCTTTAAGCTTTGTGCCTCTCACGGTTGGGGGGCTGTAAGTAATTCACAAGCTGTAAAAAGTCTGGGGGAACCTGTTAGGCAAGCTATAGAGTTATCAGAGGGGCTTTGAGCTGAAACATCCCTTTCAAATGCAGAAGAGTGAAGCCCTGAGTTAACTTTTTCCAGAGTGTGTCAGAAGAGTGGAAAAGCACGGTACAATAAGACAGGCAGATTCTGGTTTTTGGGGTATATGCTCAGGAAATTCCAGGGGGAAACCCTGAGGCCTTACTCGCCTTGCCCATCAGGCCTCTCCGCATGACCTTGTCATGGGTGGGATTACTCATGCTGGCTCCCAGCAAAAAGCCTCTTGATAAAAGTGAAAGAGGAGAGTGAAATAGTTGGCTTAAAGCTCAACATTCAGAAAATGAAGATCATGGTATCCGGTCCCATCACTTCATGGGAAATAGATGGGGAAAGTGTCAGACTTTATTTTTTTGGGCTCCAACATCACTGCAGATGGTGACAGCAGCCATGAAATTAAAAGACGCTTACTCCTTGGAAGGAAAGTTATGAGCCACCTAGAGAGCATATTCAAAAGCAGAGACATTACTTTGCCGACTAAGGTCCATCTAGTCAAGGCTATGGTTTTTCCTGTGGTCATGTATGGATGTGAGAGTTGGACTGTGAAGAAGGCTGAGCGCGGAATTGATTCTTTTGAACTGTGGTGTTGGAGAAGACTCTTGCGAGTCCCTTGAATTGCAAGGAGATCCAACCAGTCCATCCTGAAGGGGATCAGCCCTGGAATTTCTTTGGAAGGAATGATGCTAAAGCTGAAACTCCAGTACTTTGGCCACCTCATGCAAAGAGTTGACTCATTGGAAAAGACTCTGATGCTGGGAGGGATTGGGGGCAGGAAGAGAAGGGGACGGCAGAGGATGAGATGGCTGGATGGCATCACTGACTCGATGGACGTTGAGTCTGAGTGAACTGCAGGAGTTGGTGATGGACAGGGAGGCCTGGCGTGCTTCGATTCATGGGATTGCAAAGAGTCGGACACGACTGAGCAACTGAACTGAACTGATGGTCATACTTGGAATTTTCTTACTTAGAAAAGATGTTCATTACATCTATGATGTTAATGGTAAAGAGACTTCCAGTTAAACATGGTTCATTATCACATATTTTTCTTTTCTCACTACAGATACCTCATTAAAATGAAAGAGAAGGGATTTTTTTTTTAAAAAGGTATTAACACATAAAGACAAAGCAAACAGAAAAAGAGATCCCTGCTGAAGAAGGATGTCAACAAACTTAGGAACATGGAAAGAGATAGATGAGTGATAACTAGTTTACACAAATTGAGAAATTTAGTACCTAAGCTTTTGGAAGGGGTTTGAGCTGGCCAAGGTGAACCTTTTCACATCCCAGACCCTGGAAAAGCTCTGAAACTAGAGCTGCCCTCACCTCTGAAAGCAGTAGACTGGGCCTGAAAATAAGAATGTATTATGAAAGTTTTGTATTATGTATTATTGTGAAGAACAGTGGGATCCTTCTTACCCCCAGTCCCCATCTCCACTCCCTGCTGCCTTAACTGCATTCAGGAAGTTTGCTTTCTGGGCGGTTTGACTCAGAGCTCCTCTGGATACCAGGCAGAGCTGAGGGCAGGGGTGACTCACTCCTTAGAAAAGCAGAATTAAATGAAGTTGTGCATATTGAATTAGGAGACATATTCCCATCACCCCACCCCCACCAGTTTCTTTTCCAAATTCAGATTCGTGCTGTGATCCTGTCAGGGAATTAGAAGCTTCCTCTGGGTGGAAAACCAACAGGACACAAGAAAAGGCACACAAATACTGATAATTGAGAATGGAAAATGTGCCTCTTCACCTCTTTACAGTGAAGCCCGATAGCAGACAAATCCTAGTCCCACCCGAAGAGACTCTCATCAACTTTTAATCATCTCATTCTTAAACATGGGTGGAGTCAAGGGTCTCCAGCTATTTGCTGCTGCTGCTGCTGCTGCTGCTGCTGCTAAGTCACTTCAGTCGTGTCCGACTCTGTGTGACTCCATAGATGGCAGCCCACCAGGCTACCCCGTCCCTGGGATTCTCCAGGCAAGAACACTGGAGTGGGTTGCCATTTCCTTCTCCAATGCATGAAAGAGAAAAGTGAAAGTGAAGTCGCTCAGTCTGTCCGACTGTTAGCGACCCCATGGACTGCAGCCCACCAGGCTACTCCGTCCATTGGATTTTCCAGGCAAGAGTACTGGGGTGGGGTGCCATTGCCTTCCCCACCAGCTATTTGAAGACACCTCTTTACATGAAAGAGCCTGAAATGAACAAACAGGAGAAAGAAAGAAAAATAGAAAAAGCCAGAGAGAGAGGCAGAGAAAAAAGGAAAGAATAAAAAAGAAAAGAAAGGAAATAGAACCAATGCAGCGAGCAGGAAAAGATGTCAAAGCAAAAATTTTCCTTGCGTGTGCTCAAGAATCTACTAGAGAGAGGTGTGTGCCAAGTTGGTTTAGTCATATCCCACTCTTTGTGACCCTATGGACTGTACTCCTCTGTCCATGGGATTCTCCAGGCAAGAATATTGGATGGGTTGCCTTGCCTTCCTCTAAGGGATCTTCCCAGCACAAGGATCAAACCCACGTCTCTTATGTCCCCTGCATTGGCTGTAGGGTTCTTTACCACTGCCACCATCTGGGAAGCCCCACAGAGAGGTACCTCATCAAATAAGGGTATAAACCAAGAAAACCTACCTAGTTTTCCTCTTAACCAGGAGCACCAACAAAGGAGAAAGTAGGGAGAATTCCTGAGATAAAGGTGAAGGGAAGTTCGAGGGTGACAACTGTGGAGCCGAGCTGGAGCACAAACCATCTACTCTGACACAGAGAATGGAGGGCTCCAGGAGGGATGTCTCCAAGAGAAAAAGCAAAGCAGTGGCAACTAAAACCCCCTACACAACATGATCAGTTTCCTAACGGGTTTGATGTTTCACAGCTCTGGTGGAACATAGATGAAATGGTGATACATCTAGAGAAAACTAAGCAACCCAATAAAGAAGGGACTCTAAATTCCAGGGAAAACAAAACAAGTGTGGTGGACTGTATGGCTGTTTGAGAATACCTGATGTTACTTCCCTGGAGGAGAATTATACTTCCCTGCTCACTGATGTCAGACCTGGCAGTGTGAATTATGGTGGCTAAGGAAATAGGGTCACAGGTGAATGTGTCTCTTCTGGGCAGAAGTATTGGAGTCCCGTCTCTCGGCCTGCCACAAGGTAGACACTTGTTAGAGGCTGTCTCTGGCGGTCAGAGTCCCAGGTGCTGACCCTCTAGCGTGAACTGCAGCTGGCCTGCTGCTGACATGCAGTGTACATGAGAAGTTACCCTTTATTGTTGTAGGCCACCGAGGTTTTTGTGGTAATCTGTTAATGCAGCATTACTAACCTCTCTTGACTGATAGAACATGGGATGCGGTGGACAATGTATAAAATAGGGGTTAAAATATATACAGTAAACACTGAGCAATATATGTATACTGGGGAATTAGGAAATGGCATAAAATGGCTAAAACGGAACAACTAAGACATGGCGGTAGAAGGATGCTCTTTAGAAACGGAGTTAACTAGCAGGACAGCAGTCTCCTTTGGGAAGCGGGCATCAGAGTGATGGCCAATGAAACAGGGCCTTCTGTTTCTTGTATGAACCTTGTAATTATATGACTCAAACCATATCACTGTCACATTGAAAAAATTAAAATTACATTTCTTTAAAAAAAATTAATGCCAAGCGAGAAGAGGGAAAGGTTGTAGTTTTATTGTTTTTAATTCAGTTAGTTTAATTGTCTGATCATGAATCATCTCACAGTAATATTAAGATTGTGAGAACTACTCCTGATTAATACTTTTAAAAAATAACTTTTCCAGAAGAATTAAATAAATCAAAGCACTAAAGGCTAAACTTTCTCATTCAGCCTTCACACTGCCTGCTACAAAACTGAAGTGTTAATATGGCTTTGATAGTATTTTGACTCAGCTACCTTTTTCCCTTGCCCTTACTGTGGTGTTATTTATAGTGTACTATTTATATGAAGTCAAATGTCACTAACTTGAAAAATGACCTACATGAATATGGAATTGTGTCATGAAAGGCTATTTTATATTTCACATATAATTTTTAAAATACCCTCTCTCACACTAGACCCTCCAAAAAAGTATTTTCCTCAGGAGCTTTGCTTGAAATCAATGTAATATATAAATATAGACATAAATATCACCTATTATTTATTTGCAAGTAATTAGTTCTGCACTCACTGTGGATGGTGATTGCAGCCATGAAATTAAAAGATGCTTGCTCCTTGGAGGGAAAGTTATGACCAACCTAGACAGCATATTATGCGCGGGGTGGGGGAGGGGGGCAGGGATGGGGGGGAAAGGAGGTGGGAGCGCGCTAACTAGGGTCAAAGGAGGAAGAGGAAGAATAAGGTGAAGCCATTTGGGGAGCCGCCAAGGGAGCTCTGAATCCCAGGTCAACCCTCTCCCCTAAAAGTCCCCACCTACCATCCCCCTTAGAATGATCCTCATGGGCAGTTATTTACCTATGTATCCCCCAAGTCACAACCACAGCCCTCATAGCGTCACTCAGAGACACACAATCACACGCATAACACGCGCGGTTATTCTTAAAAATCTGCCCCACACACAGACACACACTCGCAATACAACTCAATCACAGATTCTCCCAGGGATTATCCCATCGCCCATATCCATACAATCGTCAACTCCCACTCCGAGCACACACATAATTTCACTCTAAATACCCCCAAGCTCATGGCTGCGCACGCACACATACCTATAAATTGCATGCATTCCCATGCACACACCACGAAACAGGGTCACAGGTTTCCATGTCCCCCCCAAACTGTCACACCCGCAAACCGCCCAGAGTCTAACACTAGCGCCCCACGCAACGTGCACACCCGCATTCCCCACTCCGCGGCGTCTTTGGGAGCCTCGCTGGACCCTGCACTCCAGGTCCTATTTCCCCTCTCCCAGCTCACCGGCCTGCGTCCGGGGCAGAAGCTGCAGAGAGGCCAGGAGCAGGCAGAGGCCAGCCCGCGGCTGGCCCGGGCCCCGGCGACTCCCCATCCCGGCGGGGCCCACACTCGAGGCGGGGGACCAGCCCGGGCGGCTGCGGGGCGCGGCGTCTCCTCGGGCTCGGTGCAGTCCCTCCGCGGCTGACTCCACTCGGGATCCGCAGGAGACTGCCCGAGACCCCGCCCTGGCCTCGCCCTGCGCTCCAGCGCCCGGCCAGGCGGAGCTCAAGGGAGGGGGGTGCAGCTGACAGCTGGTGTGGGGAATTGGGAAAGTTTGTGCTGAGCGCTGATTGGCCAGCTAAGGGTGGAGCCCTGGGCCGGGAGCTGGGCCCTTTTTGCCCCACCCCACAGTAGCGGAGAGTGAAAGAGCCGGCTGAAAACTAAATATTATTTAAAAAACTAAGATCATGGCACTTGGCCCCATGACTGCAGCCGTGAAATCAGAAGACGACTGCTTCTTGGCAGGAAAGCAATGACAAACCTTGACAGTGTGGTGAAAAATAGAGACATTACTTTGCCGACAAAGGTCCGTACAGTCAAGGCTGTGGTCTTCCCGGTGGTCAGGTACAGTTGTGAGAGTGGACGGTAAAGAAGGCAGAATGCCAAAGAATTGATGCCTTCGAAATGTGGTGCTTTAGAAGACTCCTGAAACTCCCTTGGACAAGGAGATCAAACCCGTCAATCTTAGGGAAATCAACCCTGAATACTGGTTGGAAGGACTGATGCTGAAACTGAAGCTCCAGTATCTGATGTGAACAGCCGACTCATTGGAAAAGTCCCTGATACTGGGGAAGATTGAGGGCAGAAGAAGAGTGTCTCAGAGGATGAGATGTCTGAATGGCATCACTGAGGCAATGGACATGAACTTGGGCAAACTTCAGGAGATGGTGAGGGACAGGGAGGCCTGGTGTACTTCAGTCCATGCGGTCGCAAAGAGTCGGACACAACTGGCCGACTGAACAAAGCAGTGGTGGAGGAGGGTCACTCCCACCCAGCTTTAAATTCCGGANAAAATTGAGGGCAGGAAGAGAAGGGGACGACAGAGGATGAGATGGTTGGATGGCATCACTGACACAGTGGACATGGATTTGGGTGGACTCCGGGAGTTGGTGATGGACAGGGAGGCCTGGCGTGCTGCGGTTCATGGAGTCGCAAAGAGTCGGACATGACTGAGCGACTGAACTGAACTAAATGAGTTTTAAACTCTCTTCTGGTATTTTGTACATCATCTATATTGTGTCTAAAGAAAAAAGATTTGGGGCAGCAAATTAAACCAGTCCAATTGCTATGTAAATTGCACAGAAAAATGCAACAGGCTTTCCATAGCCTTTCAGTTCTTTGGTATGGTCCTTCAGTGATCTCAGTCACCTTCCTATCCTCAGCTCCAGCCATCTCTTACATCCAGTGCTAAATTCAGTCGCTCAGCAGACCCTTATTTGGAGTCTCCAATATACTAGGACAATCACTTCTCTGCTTACAGTTCCCTGAGTATACGATCATGTCTTAGCCTTTTCAATGAGGTTTCTTGGTCTAAAATGCTATTCGTCTTGTTCTTATACCTTTTAAAAGCCAACTTGTCCACACACAACAGGCACCTTCTTAGGGACGCCTTCCCTTACCCTTGAAAGTTAAAATCCCTTTGTCCATATTCCCATTGTGCCCTCTATTTTTTTTTATCAGAGCCATTATATTTTCCTTTAGATTGTGAGCCCCATTAAAATAGAAACCTGGCCTTTAACTCACTTGTATGTCACTATAGTGTCATGCTCCTTTACACATTCAAATGGTCAAAATATTAGTTTCTTTACTCAGCAGACTATGTTCTCCTTGGTGGATGGATCTGTGATTTATCAAACTATGTTTTCTTTGGGCTTCCCCAATGGCTCAGTGGTTAAAGAATCCGCTTGCAGTGCAAGAGACACAGGAGACTCAGGTTTGATCCTTGAGTTTTCTTTATCATTTAGCACTTAGCATAAGACCTAGAACATAGAAATCAGTTAAATAAATTAGCTTTCTCTGCATCACCATTAATCTTTACAACATACAGCATTAAGGATACAGAATGTATCCTCATGGTACAGAGAGACAAGGTGCTGAGGATTGTTTCTTTGGTGTTCTACTTAAACAGGAAAAATACATGTGAAAGACCTGAGACTACAGACAGCAAATGCCAAATTACCTGCCTGTGCTCTATGCTGTTACCACTCACTCCTCACCTAGCAATAAGAAAAACAGAAGTAATACTTGAAGGAATAATCTTAAAATAATCAGTTAAAAAGTTATCATCAACAACAAGTTGGATTTCTGCTCATTAAGTCAGTTTATGGGTGAACATTACCTAAGTTCCTTGATTCATGAGTTTCTAACCCAAATTTACTATTTGCCACAAATTGTGATCGATATAGAAAAATTAGTCATATTTCTACACACTATCAGTGAAAAATCTGAAACTGAAATAAAGAAAACAAGCCCACTTATAATAACATCAAAAAGAATAAAGTATTTAGGAATAAATTTAGCCAAAGAAGGGTAAGACTTGCACACTGAAAACTACAAAACATGGTTGAAAGACACTGAAGAAGATCTAAATAAATGAAAGATAGACCATGTTTATGGATTGGAAAACTTGTTAAGATCTCAATACTCTCCACATATGGCAACTAATTCAATGTACTTCCTATCAAAATTATGACAGACCTTTTTTGCAGAAATGAATAAGCTGTCCCTAAATTTATGTTCAAACTCAAGGGGGACCCTCCCAGTAGCCAAAACAGTATTGAAAAAGAACAAAGCTGGTAGACTGACACTTCCCAAGTTCAAAATTTACTGCAAAGCTACAGTAAACAAGTGTGGTCTTGGCATAAGGACACAAACCAATGGAATAGAATCAAGAGTCCATAAACAAACTCAAACATCTATGGTCAACTGGCTTTTAACAAGGGTGTTAAGATAACTCAATAAATTAAAGATAGTTTTTTTCAATAAATGGTGCTGAGACAACTTGATATCCACATGCAAAAGAATGAAGTTGGACCTGTACCTCACACCATATACAAAAATTAATTCAAAATGTACCCAAGACATAAAGGTAATAACTAAAATAATAAAACTCTTAGAAGGAAAGATGTGTTTAAATCTGTGTGATATTGAATTAGGCAGTGGTTTCTTAAATATGATAACTAAAGCACAAACCACCAAAAGAAGAAAATAAATAGAATTTCATCAAAAGAAAAAACTTCAGCAATGCAAAGGACACCATCAAGGAAGTAAAAAGGCAACATAGAATTGGAGAAAATATTTTCAAGTCATATATGTGATAAGGGACTTATATCTAGAATATATAAAGAGCTCTTACAACACTGAAAACACAGCTCAATTTTAAATGGGCAAAGGGTTTGAACAGACATTTCTCCAAAGAACATAAATAAATGTCCAATAAACACATTAAAAAAATCATTATTCATTAGAAAAATGTAACTCAAAACCACAGTGAGATACCACTTCACATTCACTAGGATGGCTAAAATAAGAAGACAAACAATAACAAGTGTTGCTGAAAATGGAAATAACTGGAACTCACTGTAACTGCTGGTGGGAATGTAAAATGGTGCAGTTGCAGTTGAAAGTGGTTTTTCAGTCTCTTCAAAAGGTAAACATAGAACTACCACATGAATCAGAAATTCTACTCTTAAGCATATAACCAAGAGAGCTGAAAACATACTCACATAAAAACTTGTACACAGATGTTTATAGTATTCCATAGCATAGTTATTCATAATAGCAAAAAGAAACAATACAAATGTCCATCGACGCATGAATGGCTAAACATAGTTGTGGTATATCCACACAATGGATTATTATTCAGTCACAAAAAAGAATGAAATACTGTTTTACGCTACATGAATGAATCTTGAAAACATCCTACGGAAAGAAGTCATATGCTAAAGGATACATGAAATGTCAAAAATAGGCAATTGCACAGAGAGAAAGAAGTTAGTGCTGGCCAGGGGGTGGTTGTTGTTCAGTCGCTCATTCGTCTCTGACTCTTTGCGACCCATGAACTGCAGCACATCAAGCTTCCTTATTCTTCGCTGTCTCCCTGAGTTTGCTCAAGTTCATGTCCATTTTATTCAGTCACAAAAAAGAATGAAATACTGTTTTACGCTACATGAATGAATCTTGAAAACATCCTACGGAAAGAAGTCATATGCTAAAGGATACATGAAATGTCAAAAATAGGCAATTGCACAGAGAGAAAGAAGTTAGTGCTGGCCAGGGGGTGGTTGTTGTTCAGTCGCTCATTCGTCTCTGACTCTTTGCGACCCATGAACTGCAGCACATCAAGCTTCCTTATTCTTCGCTGTCTCCCTGAGTTTGCTCAAGTTCATGTCCATTTAGTCAGTGATGCCATCCAACCATCTCATCCTCTGTCACCCCCTTCTCCTGCCCTCAATCTTTCCCAGCAGCAGGGTGGGAAAAAACGGAGATTAAAGCTGATTGCTAACAGAGACACTTTCTTTTGGGCATGATGAAAATGTTCTGGAATTAATAACGATGCACAACATAGTGAATATACTAAAAATTACTTAATTATGTACTTTAAGATAGTAAATTTTATGTTACATAAATTACATCTCTATTTTTTAATTTTTAAGTGAAATGTGATCTGCACTTTAAGATAGTAAATTCTATGTTACATAAATTACATCTCTATTTTTAAATTTGTAAGTGAAATGTGATCCTGAATTTGAAATAAGTCCTAAGCAATTGTAGAGATCAAAGAAATAGATCTAGAACAGTTTCCTGTTTATGAAAGGACAAAATGGCTTAGCAAAATTAGTCCGTGCTCTTCCCCTCCCACAAAAACTGGCTAGATGTGATTTTTGTTCAGATACAGTTTATGACACTTGCCCCTTTTGAGCATGCATGAATTAGGTCAATTGAAAAGCAACCTTAAGTCAGTGACTTTACATCTAGTTTTCACAACTTTGTGTGTGTTTGCCTAACTCAGAAACAATTTCCATATTAAAAAAAATCATTCTTGATAATCTGTTCCCTTACTCTGCTTTATTCCTCCACAGAATCTTATCACCAGAATGTAACTACGTTGAGTGATAGCGCTTTTAGTTCCCAGTTCTATCCTCAATAATAAAAGGTTAATAGAAAACATACAGCAGGGAAAATGCTTATAAATTAAATATCTATAGAAAATTCCCCTCTGCTGTCTGTAGATGCTTTTGTGATGTTTTCAGAATATGAGTCACTTTATCAGCTCACCCACCCTTTGAGATAGGCATATTCTTCCCCAACAAGAGAACTAAACCCTAGGGTACTGGCCTGGTTCTGAAGGGTCTTTTGGTTTGCATAGCCTGGCACAAGAGAGTAGGACTCAACTGAGCAACTAAGCACAAGCCTGGCCAATTAAACTCACATATTCAGGTCCTTACATCTAGTTTCCCTTCTCAGTGACTAGTGAGATACTGAACTTTGTAATAAACCTTACTAAGAGATGGGAATACCAGACCACCTGACCTGCCTCTTGAGAAACCTATGTGCAGGTCAGGAAGCAACAGTTAGAACTGGACATGGAACAACAGACTGGTTCCAAATAGGAAAAGGAGTACGTCAAGGCTGTATATTGTCACCCTACTTATTTAACTTCTATGCAGAGTACATCATGAGAAACGCTGGGCTGGAAGAAGCACAAGCTGGAATCAAGATTATCGGGAGAAATATCAATAACCTCAGATATGTAGATGACACCACCCTTATGGCAGAAAGTGAAGAGGAGCTAAAAAGCCTCTTGATGAAAGTGAAAGAGGAGAGTTAAAAAGTTGGCATAGAGTCCAACATTCAGAAAACTAAGATCATGGCATCCGGTCCCATCACTTCATGGGAAATAGATGGAGAAACAGTGGAAACAGTGTCAGACTGTATTTTGGGGGGCTCCAAAATTACTGCAGATGGTGATTGCAGCCATGAAATTAAAAGACGCTTACTCCTTGGAAGGAAAGTTATGACCAACCTAGATAGCATATTCAAAAGCAGAGACATTAGTTTTCCAAAAAACGTCTGTCTAGTCAAGGCTATGGTTTTTCCAGTGGTCATGTATGGATGTGAGAGTTGGACTTTGAAGAAAGCTGAGTGTCGAAGAATTGGTGCTTTTGAACTGTGGTGTTGGAGAAGACTCTTGAGTCCCTTGGACTGCAAGGAGATCCAACCAGTCCATTCTAAAGATCAGTCCTGGGTGTGCTTTGGAAGAAATGATGCTAAAGCTGAAACTTCAATATTTTGGCCACCTCATGCGAAGAGTTGACTCATTGGAAAAGACTCTGATGCTGGGAGGGATTGGGGGCAGGAGGAGAAGGGGACGAGAGAGGATGAGATGGCTGGATGGCATCACTGACTCGATGGACATGAGTTTGGGTGAACTCTGGGAGTTGGTGATGGACAGGGAGGCCTGGCGTGCTGCAATTGATGGGGTCGCATAGAGTTGGACACGACTGAGCGACTGAACTAAACTGAACTGAAGAGGACCTCAGTATCCACTGAAGGTAACTCTTTCAGGAAAAGCATACGTTAGTATTCTTCCCCTCTGATTTATTTGTTCACAATCCACTGGAATACTTCTGATTGAATGTTCCATTACTCTTAAAGTCTTGGCTTTCTCTTTGACTACTTGGCTGTACAGGTTATGGGTGCTTTGATCAAATTAGAGACAAAATATTCCTTAACATTGGCAGATACTTGCAAACTAAGGCAAATGAAGTTTCCTCAGGATATTAACAGAGAAGTTCACCATTGGTAATGTCAGGTTTAATTTTAATATACTTTTCGTATATAGTAGCTAAGAGTATCAGTCCCTCAAAAGCCTGACTTTGCTGTTAATTTGTTCACATACTTATTCATGTACCAAAAAAATTTACTTCTTCAGTTTCCCAGAGTAAAAAATTAAGCTTAAAATATTTACCAAATGGAAGGCAGATTTTCAGTTTAAGGAAGTTATCTTCTAGCCGAGGGGTCATCAATAACTCAAAAATGTAATTGTTACTAAAGAAATAATAGCCCAAAACTGGTGGCTAAAAATCCAGAGAAAAACATATTTTTCGTTCACAAATCAAAGAAATAGTCATGAGCTACTTCTTGTGCTGTGCTTAGTCACTCAGTTGTGTCCGAATCTTTGCGACCCCACGAACTGTAGCCTGTCAGGATCCTCTGTCGATGGGGATTCTCCAGGCAAGAATACTGGAGTGGGGTGCCATGCCCTCCTCCAAGGGATCGTCTCGATTCAGGGATTGAACCCAGGTCTCCCACATTGCAGGTGGATTCTTTACTGTCTCAGCTACCAGGGGAGCCTGTCAGAACTACTTAGGCCTGTAAAAACAGACAGCCAAATCTTTAAAATATTTTCTTGTGAGAATAGAATTCACATGAAATTTTCTACAGAACAGTTATTTCTGCTATTGCTAACATATATAATTAAATCTCTGAGAGTTTAAAATGTTTAACATAAATTAAGCAACCACATTTGTCCTAAAGTTATTCCATTTTGACAGTCAGCTCTATGGAAAACCTAATAATTCTACCATAAACATATATGATGCTTTAGTCTTCAAAGTGCTTTTATATATTTATTTGATAAACAGGCTATTTACATATAGTAAAAATAGTAGTTTTGCTCCCCATTTATTAGAGTTGCATTTGAAAAATAAGATTTTGATTTTAAATATAAGAAGTGACTCATAAATTGCTTTTTCTAAAAAAAAAAGTCTATTTGGTGCTTTAGGAAATATAATTATTTAATGTACTCCATTAATAAGATTATAACCTGGAGCACTCTGATGATGTTCTGGTCATCTTACAGCCAAGGGACTCCCAGTGCTGGCTGGGAAATTCCTGTAAAACAGGCTTAGTCCCAGGGTTCTAATGGAACAATTCAAATGCTGCCTAATCTGACAATTTTAATACTTATAAATTACCAAAATTATCAGTCAGTTGAGTTCAGATTAACTCCTCACTCCAATTCTTGGTGGACAGTGATACTCCACTGCAGGCCACAAACAAAATTAAGTTCAGCTTCTCAAGGAAGGCTAATAGCTGATGGTTTGTAATCACGAATGGAAGACTTTTTTTCAGTAGAAAAATTTAGGGATATTTTGTATAGAAAAATTAAGCAAAATAGTTAAGCATTGTTTTATGAAGATAAATTCTGTAAATTCTGCCTACAGTGCTTGCTTTGGGATACTATTTGTGGTTCTTTGGTGGTAATCATCTAAGTTTTATTCTTCAGTTTGTTATGGCTGATAAAATTTATCCAAAATAGTTTCTTATAATTCTCTACTGAATGGCTCCACAATTTCCATTCAGATTCTGTCTAGAGTGTCTTTTCACATAATCCTGAATAAACAATATTCATAAGAAGAGGAATTGGTGTAAAAACCGGGATGTGTCTATTTTCAAATGGCAAATTCAGTACCAACTTGAGTATTCTTCAGGGTTTAGAGATAGCCCATGACTTAAGTTAAGTTTGTGTTGTTGCAAAAGAGATAAAATATATTCTCTCAAAATATTTTTGAAAATTCCTTGCTGGCCTATGGAATGCTTTAAAATAAAGCTCTTTTTTCTCCTGTTTTTATCAGAGCTTTTTGAATCCTGGAACTCTGGGGAGTGAGGGGTAAGTAAGCTATAATTTACCTCTATTTTGTTGTTGTTACTTGGGGCAAGGTTCAAAAAGTGGTGGGTTTTTTTGTTTTGTTTTGTTTTGTTTTTGGCTACATTGAAAGGCTTGTGAGATCTTAGTTCCTTGACTAGGGATCAAATCCAGGTCCTTGGCAGTGAGAGCATGGAGTCCCAGTCACTGGACTGCCAGGGAATTCCCAAGAAGCATTTAAGATCTCTCTCAGATCAAATAATTTTGAACAATATTTACCACTTTGGACTTGAAAAATACTATTTTGCTTTCCCTGGTGGCTCAGTGGCAAAAGAATCTGCCTGCAATGCAGGAGATGCAAGTTCTATCCTTGGGTTGGGAAGATCTGCTGGAGAAAGAAATGGCAATCCACTCCAGTATTTTTGCCTGGGAAATCCCATGGATAGAGGAGCCTGGAAGGCTGTAGTCCACAGGATCACAAGAGTGGGACATGACTTAGTGACTAAACATATACTGTAATAAGCTTAAAAACACAATAATACAGTGTGAAAATATTATTTCACTTCATTGATATATTGCTTTTGTTCTGCTTTAAGCACAAGTATTTTTAAATGTTTAGTTTTCTAGTCTTCTGTTGCGAATGGTTTTGTTCCTTGGGCATATAAGGATCTTGCTTGTTATAACAAAGTGTGAGATTGTTGTATTTTTCTCTTCAAGTAGTACAGAGGTAACTCAGTAGTAGCGTGTTGTGTAATAATTTACCAACAGAAACCAATACCTAAATCTAAGTCAATATACTTGGGTTCAATTAAATAACACTGCTAGCATTTCAAATAGTGGCTATTCTGTTGATGCATTGTGGAAATTTCTAGGAAAAGAGAGATTAAAAAGGGACAAATAAGAACTATGTAAAATATCAAAAGCCAATACTAAACATCAAGTTTTCCCAAGCTTTCTTTTTATAATTTCTCATTCTAATTACTGCCACATTGGGGTACTGTTGGGGTCAAAATGAAAATAGCATTATAAAAATCAAACACTACTCCAGTATGTGGTGTCATGCATGCTCTGTATTCCAAAGCAAGGAATGGAAGTAGGCACCCCTGTTGCAAGCACTGAGGGGTGCATTATTTGGAGAGAATTTAAAACCAATAAAACTTATGAAAATCAGTCTACTTTTTTATTATCAGCATCAGGGAAACAATGACAGTGATAAAATACTTCTCCCATTAGACCAATGCTCCCATACACACTCTTTGAACACTACTGCCCAGATGAGCTCAAAATACTGCATACCCAATGCATTTGAGGTTATTTATCGCGGAAGGATCTCACTCAGCTTCACTCTCAATTTTTGAAAATAAAAATGTTTTATCAGTATTAGTCAAGGGAGCTGGCTATATCTTTAAATGTAAATTACACAGGAATACTTTAAAAGATTCCAGTGAAGTTGAGAGAGGAATTATGTACATGAGTGGGCAATGAACTTTAATTATTAATACTCCAGTGTTTTATAAAAATCTTAAGTATGTGCCTAAGGAAATAAATGAAAGAGCAAAACATGTCATACTTTAATGACATATGTCATGTCATTAATGTGTAAGAATTTGTGCCTACAGAACCAAAATCTCATTAAGGACTTGACTCCTTAGCAATTCATTCTAAGACTCTGTATAAGACCCTTTGTTTTAAAATATAAGACAGCCATCCTTAAGTTAGCATTTATCACTTTATTGACCTGGGCTGTTACAAACAAGCCAATGGCAATCAAGTCCACATTATGGAAGATCATACATATATATATATATATATGTGCTGACTTCTTGGACCCTGACTTCATGAAGATATGAAGAACTGAGGGGGAAAAAACATTAGCAAAAGAAAACAAACATTAAAGCACAAAAGCACCTTCACTGATGTTCTTGCTGCTCACGACGCCCATATTCACACGTTCTCCAACTCCATTATCTGCAACACTCTGGAGTTAGGGAAGGAACTAGTACTTTATGGAGGCAAACATGTTTCTTTCCAAACGCTGTTATAGGTGGAAAAAATATGAAGTGAGCTCGCTCAGTCGTGTCCGACTCTTTGTAACCCCATGTGACTGTAGCCCACCAGGCTCTTCCATCCATAGGATTCTCCAGGCCAAGAATACTGGAGTGGGTTGCCATTTCCTTCTCCAGGGGAACTTCCCGACCCAGGGATCAAACCCGGGTCCCCCGCATTGTGGGCAGGCACTTTACCCTTAATATAATGAACAAAAAAAACCCCACATATTTCATACACATGCAAAAAGGCAAACACAATGACAAAATGTTCAGACTTAAGGACAGCATGTGAAATAAGAGTAAAATTTATTAGTGGTATATGTAAGAAAAACTGTACTTGCTTTTGGGGAGGTGCCTTAAATTTCTGTTTCCTTTGTAAGTGCACTGACTAAATAGAGAGACAAAAGTTTCATTCCTAGAATATATTATTCAGGACATTCTTAACATGTGTGTTTGAGTATGTACATGAAATCCATCATAGCACATAAAGGATATATGTTTGACCAAAAAGGGGAAAAATTATATATTTGTTATTTAGAAGTCAGTTCACATTTGCATTATTAAATCTACTCATTGTTGGTTTAATATAAATTTTATTGTTTTGTTAGTGAGCTGGCTTTTAGAAAATGTATTTATATTTCCACAGGTAAAACAAGTATGTGTCAATTTCTTGGGCAGGCAGCAGAATTCCAAAGTTAAAATACATTCTTATATGAATTATTTCTAAATATTACTTAATCTTATAAGGAATTTAAAATTAGGACCTTCATTAATAAACCTGTACTTATTATTAAATATATGATTGATATGCTTTAAGACACTGGCCTTGTGCCATTTTATACACGTATCAGTCTTCCCTGTGGCTCAGTGGTAAAGATTCTGCCTACCAGTGCAGGAGATGTGGGTTCAATCCCTGGGTCAGGAAGATCCCCTGGAGAAGGAAATGGCAGCCCTCCAGTATTCTTGCCTGGAAATCTCATGGACAAAGGAACCTGGTGGGCTACAGTCCATGCGGTCACAAGAGTTGGACATGACTTTGCAAAATAATATATATATATATATGGTATATATTAAGTATATATCATACAAACCAAAGATTTAAAAAAAAAAAATCTGGCTTAAAACCAGTCTGGCTTCAAATAGGCTCTGTTACAAACAAAATTTCTAACTTTGTTTGTAAATTTGCTGGATGAAGTAGTTTCTAACTGGCCAACATTATATATTATGGTTCCATTCCCAGGTAAGTCCACAGAAGTCTATTTAATCCATAATTTAAATTATTTTTAATGCCATACTTTAGAGAGATAAAAACTATTCACTAATTTAGAAGTTAGTTTTGGTTTGATTTTCTTTTCCTATAGGAACTGGTTTTTACCAGTGGGACCAAGGAATCCTACTCCCTAGGGGCTAGAAATTAGAAGTCTTTGAGCACAGGGCAGCAGTTTGGGTGCCAGGTAAGATAGTCAGGGTCAATAGCAACAGAAGAAAGAACAAAAGAAAACATTAGCAGCATCAGATAAGAAAAACTGGAGTCAGTAAGAAAGAAGGTTACTCTAACAGACTAGACTTCCGTAAATCAGGGTGTTTTTGCTGCTGTTCCACTCAAACATTAGTTTAAGAAAAAGCTTTATTTTACAAGTGAAAGTTTGAAAACTAACAAAAATAACATAAGTAACACAACAGTAAAATGGGATATTTTCTGTGATTGAAAAATATGAAAATATACAAGCTGTATTTGTTGGGCAAATCAGTATTTAGTTCTGAATTCCAAACTGAAGTTTAGATAATAATTAGAGCAAAAAAATCTTGGAAGAAAACACACATTCACAGTATGCCAAAGGATTCTTTCCTCCCCTTCTTCTTTATCCTGAGGGAAGAGCTAGTGAACTTAAAATTTAATTTTTAACAGGTTAGGAAAAGGAATCTTACACATCTTCTAAATTAAAGTTTTTCTTATTAAATGCCTAAGTTTTTAAGTCACTCACTTTCCTAGCTACTTCAAGGGAATCAGCAGTCATAGATCCAACCCCAGCTCCAAGATTGGAACGTCGTAATGATAGTTCCAAGGCAGAAATTTGGCGTAACTCTTTGCGACACAACTTTACAGGTGTGACACCACGCAGCTGTCCCACATTTCTGACTGGCTGAATTTGGGATGATGGTTGACTGTTAGATTTTGTAAAATGATTTTCATCTGTTTCAGTTTTGTCCTCATTGCTTATCAAATGCCCACTAGTGGGTGCTACAGAGCTATACATTGGAGGTAATTCTGGGCCATCTTCCCAGAGCTTCTGAGGATTTGGCTGTATTCTTAAACTGCTTGTGGGACTGTCTAATTGTCTTTCCCTTCCACTTAATTTCATACTTTCAGTTCTGGATGCCCATTTTAACTCTTCTGAAGCCATGCTGGCTTTTTCTGGGTTCTGAACTCCATCTCCAGCATCATGATCTAAAAGTAATCAAAAAAGCAGAAAAATAATTAGAGGTTTCCTTAAAAACAGGTATTTTAATCATAGTATTGTGCAATATAAATTATGTCTTCCAGCTTGTGTTAAGTGACTTAAGTGTAAAAATGAATTATTTCACTTAGAGGCATTTGCATGTGAATAACTCAGAATTCTTTATTAATCGAACAAAATTGAAAGTTTTCTAGAGATTTTGGCACCCATAGAAACATAGGAGTCCTTTTGGCTTCTGTGGAGCCCTTCCACACCTGCCTCTGCTGGGCTTGCCACTGGTGAATTACGGCCCAAATCCTGGTCATATTTCCAGGGAATCTTCTGACTTGGCATGAGTGAGTGAAGTCACTCAGTCGTGTCCGACTCTTTGCGACCCCATGGACTGTAGCCTACCTACCAGGCTCCTCCCTCCATGGGATTCTCCAGGCAAGAGTACTGGAGTGGGTTGCCATTTCCTTCTCCAGGGGATCTTCCCTACCCAGGGATCGAACCCGGGTCTCCCGCATTCCAGGCAGACGCTTTAACATTTGAGCCACCAAGGAAGGCATATGTGTGAAAATCTAGTCTTGGTTGGGACTCCAAGCAAGAGAGCTGGGTTCTTCCAGACGAGCATACTCTGGGGTACATACCACAGCTCCCACCATCAAAATGGAAATGACAGCATACCCCTCAGAGGGGACCATCCCGCTGGAATGACTGATAGGAGTGAGTGAAGACAGCAAAGCTTGAGGCCGTCAAATCATAGAATCATCTAATATCAAAGACAAAACTTAAAGAAAGTCCATATAGGTACTAGACCTAACGCAAAGAAAAATGCCAACTTTAACATATGTTGATGAGGCAATTAGTACACTTCTGGTCCTGCGTATATCAAGTTTAAAAACAGAAGGTGCACACTGGCAGCTCCAAAGCCAAATCTGGCCCACAGATTTGTTTTACTTAGCCTATAAAATAATATGTGATGCAAAATTTAAAAAGTGAAAAGTTTCACATAAAAATACAGATTTCCGGATTTTATAGAAAAAGGAGAGAAACTAACAATTTCTGCCTGGCAACAGCAGCCAGAGCAGAGCTGCCCCTGCCAGTGTGGATGGCTCCTGCAGCCATTTTAGTTTGCAAACCTGGTTTAAAATATAATTGATTTCCTATATAACCTTTAAAAATTCAGAATAACTCTGTTGTACACCTGAAACTTACATAACATCATACATCAACTCTACCTCAATAAAAAAAAAAAAGGATTGATTTTTTAGTTTTTAAAATTCTGAAAAACACAAAACCTGAACTAGCAATGATATAGATCCTCAAATGGAATTCAGTTCAATTCAGTCGCTCAGTCATGTCCGACTCTTTGGGACCCCATGAATCGCAGCACCCCAGGCCTCCCTGTTCATCACCATCTCTCGGAGTTCACTCAGACTCACGTCCATCGAGTCAGTGATGCCATCCAGCCATCTCATCCTCGGCCGTCCCCTTCTCCTCCTGCCCACAATCCCTCCCAGCATCAGAGTCTTTCCCAATGAGTCAACTCTTCTCATGAGGTGGCCAAAGTACTGGAGTTTCAGCTTTAGCATCAGTCCTTCCAAAGAAATCCCAGGGCTGATCTCCTTCAGAATGGACTGGTTGGATCTCCTTGCAGTCCAAGGGACTCTCAAGAGCCTTCTCCAACACCACAGTTCAAAAGTATCCATTCTTCGGCGCTCAGCTTTCTTCACAGTCCAACTTTCACATCCATACATGACCCCTGGAAAAACCATAGCCTTGACTAGAGGGACCTTAGTCAGCAAAGTAATGTCTCTGCTTTTGAATATGCTATCTAGGTTGGTCATAACTTTTCTTCCAAGGAGTAAGCGTCTTTTAATTTCATGGCTGCAGTCACCATCTACAGTAATTTTGGAGCCCAGAAAAATAAACTCTGACACTGTTTCCCCATCTATTTCCCATGAAGTGATCGGACCAGATGCCATGATCTTCGTTTTCTGAATGTTGAGCTTTAAGCCAACATTTTCACTCTCCTCCTTCACTTTCATCAAGAGACTTTTTAGCTCCTCTTCACTTTCTGCCATAAGGGTGGTGTCATCTGCATATCTGAGGTTATTGATATTTCTCCCGGCAATCTTGATTCCAGCTTGTGTTTCTTCCAGTCCAGCGTTTCTCATGATGTACTCTGCATAGAAGTTAAATAAGCAGGATGACAATATACAGCCTTGACGTACTCCTTTTCCTATTTGGAACCAGTCTGTTGTTCCATGTCCAGTTCTAACTGTTGCTTCCTGACCTGCATACAGATTTCTCAAGAGGCAGGTTAGGTGGTCTGGTATTCCTATCTCTTTCAGAATTTTCCACAGTTTATTGTGATCCACACAGTCAAAGGCTTTGGCATAGTCAATAAAGCAGAAATAGATGTTTTTCTGGAACTCTCTTGCTTTTTCCATGATCCAGTGGTATTAGCAGGTACAAAGTTGATCACAGTGGCTTCCAAAATTTGCTGCACATTTGTGTCACCTGGAAACTTTTAAAAGTCCTGATGCCTAATAACCTATAACGGGAAGGAATATGAAACAGAGTGTGTGTGTGTATAAGTGATAAGTGAAAGTCACTCTGTTGTGTCTGACTCTTTGTGACTCCATGGACTATACAGTCCATGGAATTCTGCAGGCCAGAATAGTGGAGTGGGTAGCCTATTCCTTCTACAGCACATCGCCCCGATCCAGGAATCAAACTGGAGTCTCCTGCATTGCAGATGGATTCTTTACCAACTGAGCTATCAGGGAAGCGTGTGTGTGTGTGTGTGTATCTGTGTATATCTGTGTGTGTGTGTATCTGGATCACTTTACTGTACACCTGAAATTAACACAGTATTATAAATCAACTATATTTCAATGAAAAAAGAAATCCTGATGCCCAGAGGTCATAGTGTCTGGGGGAGGAAGCAAGGCATCTTAGTTTTTAAAGATCATAAGAGAAAGGGCAGGGATGGGCTCAATGGAAAGGTTCACTCCCAAGCCCACTTAGATTCCTCACAATACAGTTTCCCTTTTCCAGAATTTCACCACTAATGGAACAGACTAAACAAAGATTTAATTCATCCATAATTACACAGGCAGTAAAAGAAATTAGGATTCCAACCAGATCTTCTGACTCTAATATCCTAACATACAGTTTTATAAGTGACTTAAATTGATATGAAGATACTCTGTCACAATATCAATTGCACCAGAGTGGCCATCTCTTCCATGAAGCCCACCCCAGGCCCACTGAGGAAGACTATGGTCCTTAGACTTTAACCTCTGGTAGGTCATTTACTGGCTCTGCTCTGGTTTACAACTGAACCCACCATGAGACTATCAGCTCCCTGACAAGGACCTGCGTTCCATTCAGCTTTAGGTCCTCCATCACTCATAGCTAAGCCTATTAGATTTTTAATTAATGGGTGACATTTAAATAAATTAATTGATACAAGGATAGTTTTAAATAGTTAAATAAGTACCTGGATTGCATGTCCATATTAACTGATTTTATCCTCACAAAATGTTAGAAAACAGATGACTGGGCTGGAAGCATGATCAAGAAGTGACCAAGATATTTTAGTCAAAAGAATAATTCTTTGCTACTTGGAAATACTAAAAATATTCAAAGTGTATAAAGTCTGGCAGGCAGGCAATGAAAAGATTACTACTGAAACCCAATCAACTGAATACTAAAACTGTTATGTGTTAACTAGGATACTGATTATTAAGCATGTAATACTTCATTCATATAGTTTATATATATATATAGAGAGAGTTATATATATAAAACTCTCTTTTTTTGTGGTATCTTTGTCAGGTTTTGGTATTAGGGTGATGGTGGCCTCATAGAATGAGTTTGGAAGGTTACCTTCCTCTGCAATTTTTCTGGAAGAGTTTATTTTTGTAGAATTCAGCTGTGAAGCCATCTGGACCTGGGCTTTTGTTTGCTGGAAGATTTCTGATCACAGTTTCAATTTCTGTGCTTGTGATGGGTCTGTTAAGATTTTCTATTTCTTCCTGGTTCAGTTTTGGAAAGTTGTACTTTTCTAAGAATTTGTCCCTTTTTTCCAAGTTGTCCATTTTATTGGCATATAATTGCTGATAGTAGTCTCTTATGATCCTTTGTATTTCTGTGTTTGTTGTGATCTCTCCATTTTCATTTCTAATTTTATTGATTTGATTTTTCTCCCTTTGTTTCTTGATAAGCCTGGCTAGTGGTTTGTCAATTTTATTTATCCTCTCAAAGAACCAGCTTTTGGCTTTGTTGATTTTTGCTATGGTCTCTTTTGTTTCTTTTGCATTTATTTCTGCCCTAATTTTTAAGATTTCTTTCCTTCTACTAACCCTAGGGCTCTTCATTCCTTCCTTTTCTAGCTGCTTTAGGTGTAGAGTTAGGTTATTTATTTGACTTTTTTCTTGTTTCTTGAGGTATGCCTGAATTGCTATGAACCTTCCCCTTAGTACTGCTTTTACAGTGTCCCACAGGTTTTGGGTTGTTGTGTTTTCATTTCATTCGTTTCTATGCATATTTTGATTTCTTTTTTGATTTCTTCTGTGATACCAAAACCTGACAAAAATGCCACAAAAAAAGAAAACTACAGGCCAATGTCACTGATGAACATAGATGCAAAAATCATTAACAAAATTCTAGCAATCAGAATCCAACAACACATTAAAAAGATCATACATCATGACCAAGTAGGCTTTATCTGAGGGATGCAAGTATTCTTCAATATCCACAAATCAATCAATGTAATACACCACATTAACAAATTGAAAAATAAAAGCCATATGACTATCTCAATAGATGCAGAGAAAACCCTGTCTCTTATACACATCTAGATGTGTATAAGAGACAGTTTAGGTACCTCCGTAGGACCTTAGTATAGATGGGGAGATTGAGCAAAGTTTCCCAGCACACTCTGCGACATCAGGCTATACGTGTGAAGGGGAAGAGAAAAAGCCAAAACCAAGCACAGATGGACTTGATGACTTCACTCTTGAGTGAACAGAGGTGACTGCATGAAGGATTGATATCATTGAGAAGACGAAGCCAAGTCTCCATCTCTCCTCAGCTTCAGTGCAGAACATCTTCACCAAATGCACAAGCCCCCGGGTCAGAAGAATGGAGAGAAAAGCAGTCTTCAAATCTCAAACAGGAGCTAGAGTTAGGGACATGTCATTCTCTGAAAATGAGTCTCCAGTGAAAAATGCACTTATTATATATTAACATTACATAGAAGGTCTGGATAAAGTTGCCCTGATTGAGCACAACCAAGAAAGGGCATGACAGAAAACACTCTAGCAGGGTACAAACCAAAGCGGAAGTGCTGAGGCTGGAAGTACTGAAGCAAGAAATGAGAGAGAGGACAGAAGGAGAACCCAAGAGACAAGGCCTCAGGCCAGTTCCTATTCTGGAGTTCAAAGCAAGCTGAAGACCAGAAATCATCCAGGGAAGCTTCAAGCTCTGAAAGAGTTTAATAGAAACATACATTTTATAAGATGGTGCTAAAGATAAAAAGAAAAAAACAGGAGATGAAAAGGGAGATTGCAAAGTCTAGATGAAAACCAAACTAAAATCTTTGTGCATCTAAATTGCTTAAAACAATGGATCTCACTGGAACTACCCAGAAGCTTTAAAAATACAGATGTCTTGATCACCTCCATATTTATTGATCTAATAGTAACTATGTTCTTGGCACTGTGCTCAGTCTTGGTGACCACTGAAAAGAATACAGGAAAAAAAAAAAACAGAATTTTCAGTCTTGAAGTAGAGATTAGTCATTGCAATGTCACCATAAAGGTTCTAATTTAATATCAGTAGTGATGTTTGTTGAAGATGATAGTCACTTTCTTTTCTGTCTCTTATCATTTACCATCCCGTTTCAATTTCATTCCATGTACCAAAATAACTTTGCCAACAAAGGTCCATCTAGTCAAGGCTATGGTTTTTCCAGTGGTCATGTATGGATGTGAGAGTTGGACTGTGACAAAAGCTGAGTGCTGAAGAATTGATACTTTTGAACTGTGGTGTTGGAGAAGACTCTTGAGAGTCTCTTGGACTGCAAGGCAATCCAACCAGTCCATCCTAAAGGAGATCAGCCCTGGGTGTTTATTGGAAGGACTGATGTTGAACCTGAAACTCCAGTACTTTGTCCACCTGATGCGAAGAGCTAACTCATTGGAAAAGACCCTGATGCTGGGAAAGATTGAGGGCAGGAGGGGAAGGGGACGGCAGAAAATGAGATGGTTGCATGATATCACCGACTCAATGGACATGGGTTTGGGTGGACTCCAGGAGTTGGTAATGGACAGGGGGGCCTGGTGTGCTGCGGTTGATCTCAGAGTCAGATATGACTAAGCGACTGAACTGAACCAAAATAAAATCTTCCAGTTTTTCCTTTCCTTGCTTCCTTAGCTGCTATAGATGCATTACTCCTAGCTGGGTCATCAATGATGAGCAGTGTTTACATTCAGTCAAGGTTCTACATGTTCCATCAGTGAGAACCGTAACATGATCATAGTAAAATCCATGAGAAAAAAAAATCCAAGAGAATTATGTGCCAAGGTGAGAAAATAAAACAAGCATATTTCCTTTTTAAATAGTCCTCATAATGTTATCTTGACCTCTGGAAACTTGCAAGGAAGCTTCTCTCCCAGGGTTAGCCAGAGTCCGTTTGTATATTTTATGTATAACTTACACAATCCAAGAGAATCCCTCATAGGTCTCCAAAATTTGGGAATAATTGAGGTCAACATTGAATCTGATGGATGAGGAAACCAACCCACAACCAAGGAAAAGTAATGGAAAATAAGTTTAAAACCATGACTCAGTGGACAGTGAAAATCAGTGATGGAGAAATGGATCATTTTTGCCTCAGAGGTTTTTCACTGTTCACTGAGTCAAGTCTACCTACTTATGGTTTGTAACTTGGCATTTTTTCCACACTGGTAAATTTTTCAGCAGCTATTATCACCAGCTATCAGCTGTCCATAAAGCTACTTCATGCCCATTGCCTTAGTGGATAAAAGTCATCAGTTTTCAAACAACTAGTACTTTTCAAAAAATTTGGGGGTAGGAGTGTTTTGTAAAGTCATCACATACAGCATGGAGAAAAAATATTTAGAAAATAACATTTTCAATATATTTCGGTAATCTTAGTGCACCCAAATCCTTTAGTAACTGTTTTCAGAATATCTTCACATAGTATTATTTTCTCCTGTCAATATTTAAAAATAGTATCTCTTCTAATCTTCATTTTCTGGAAGAACTTGCCACACTTCTCCCCCAAAGACATATAGTATAGGCTAGAATATTTACTTCAAATTATGACAGTGATTATAACAAAATTTATTATTTAAATAAGAAATGATCAAAAAAAAAAAAAAGAAATGATCAGCTATAATATTATACCTGGGTAAGTTCTATAAAGTTTCTTGATAGAATAAATTTATTTGATAATAATTGATACAAGTCAGTGAAGTGAGATTATAAGCAATTTAGAATCCCTATCTTTTCTGGCATATGAACTCTTAAGAACAATATTTTCTGGAACAGAATGATGAGGAAAGGGTTGGTAAAATGTCTAATGAATTTCAGAAAATCCTACTTGTAATCCTTGAAGACTCCTATTCAGAAACTTCTTGGCTACATAGCTTTTCCTCCTAATCTTGAACTCTGAAATTGTCATTCAACAGACACAGGAGTAGGAGATGCTATCTATTTCTCATACCATGACATGCTTCTTAGAAGAAGGCCTAAGGTTATGTTTATCTTCCAATGAGAAATACTTGTAAGCACCATGGATGAGAGCTTCCCAGCTCATGGTTTTAGATATGAAGGTGCTATAATTACAACATAGCCAAAAGAGCAGCCTCAGGGAAGTGTCATGGTCTACTTTTTAAGTTAATAAAACTCCAGCTTCGTGGAGCTTCCACCAAGAAGTCTCTGAAATCTTCATTGCCTCAAGGTCTCAGAATCAGTCTCACATGCAGTGTTTCAATGATAGTAAACTTGAGAGTAAAACTGAGTTCAGAATCAAGATATTTTGTCTCCTATATTTTACTAAATAGTGACATTTGTTGTGATTTTTCACATGTGATGAACAAGCATTCAAAGGTAGTCAACTCAAGGATATAAATGTTATTTGCATTCTTTATCCATGCACATTTCTACAGAATACTTTTGGAATTACAATCTTATAGAATAACAGATTTTGTTGGTCCAGTTCTCCAAGATTTTAGGTTTTCTTTTTAAGGGGAAGCATATAATGATAGATACATTTATAGTAATAGAGTTTTTTTTTTTTTTTT